>BSSO01001431.1:0-23706 GCA_030267885.1 Mesembryanthemum crystallinum
GATAGAGAAAGAAAGAAGAGGTATTAAAAAAATCAGTTTTTTTTTTAAAAAGTTGATTGATTGGTGAATTTTTAATTGATAGTAGAGGGGTATTATGGAGATGGATGAGGGTAAATTTTGGTTTGTAAACATTTAAAGTGGACAAAATTTTTGGAGGTTTGTAAACATTTGAAATGGACGGAGGGAGTAAAAAAATACAAGGGCACCATATAAAATATCCCTAAAATTTATCTTATCTAACAATATTGAATGTTGGCAACATGGTAAGTGCACCATTGGGTGCCTAAGTAAACTACCTAACTATTTTCCTTATTTAAAAGTTATTATATTGACAAAACGTGTTTGGTTGATCTATGAGGTAGGCAACCCACTAGTTTATGTGTATCTATCTCTTCAAATTAGATGCTATTTTTAGGTGAGGAGTAAACCTGGAAAAATAGGCGGGGCCCCACCGGGTGGCCCGACCCAGCCCGTTCTAAACCGGATCATGACCCAACTAAGATGTTATTGTGCAGGCTTCAATTGGGCCGGCACAAACAAGCTTGTTACCGGGTCGAGGAACAAGCCCCCTGTTAATCCTTGAAAAAAATCTCATTGGAATTTCTTCATCTCTCACCCACAAAGTATTAGGTATGATTTCAATCATCTTTGAGTAGAAACTTTATCACTTAAATCCAAACTTCAATGGAGTTTCTTAAGCCTATAAAATCTCAAATTTACGATAAATTTCGAGAAAGAAAAAAAAAAAACAATTCTCGCACAACCAGAGCATAAAAGCCTTGTTGAGTTGTTGTTTGAGAAAATGAGATGAAGTCATGAGGACATGGGACTAGCATGGAAGAGAGATATGAGAAATTGGTACCATTTACGAGAGAGAGAGAAAAGGAGGCAAGGTTATTAGGAGAGAGAAAACCATTAGGATATTTAAGCGGGTTGACCCGGCCTGACCCATTAAATGAAAAGGCTGACCAGACTCAACTCATCTACAAATCACACTGACTAGGCCCAACCCGCCCCATTCATTATATGGGCGGATCCAGCCCAACCTGCCCATTTGCCCAGGTCTAGTGAGGAGAGAGATAGAGGAATATACACTAGTGGGTCAGCGGCCAGTGTGTCAACCTATCAGTCTCCTATATTGACCTCTTAATTTGTTGTTCTCGAGTTCAATAATAGAGGTGCATTTCATAAGCATTTTTCAATCCCATATTTATCTTTTTATTTTATTTTTTGCAACTAAGTTTAAGAACGAAAAGGTTATGCAATAGTTGCCCTTACACACATTACCAAGCCTTATATATGAGGCCGCCCCATAGAAGTATTTGTGGATGGGCAATAAACTTTAACATGTAGTGTAAGAGTGCGTTTTCCTTTTGCATGTAAGAAGTTGCAAAATAGCAAATGGAAATATCATTCAATGATAACCAAATAGGTATAGGTACATTCGATCGTCGTTCAAACCTATTGATAGTTTTCAAATGAGACAAGAATACAACTAGTTGTGTTAAAATTAAAATATTATGTACGTGATGACTTCCTACTAACTTTTTTTTGATTAAAATCATTTTCTAATTATATGTTCAATCTTTGACCTACTTTTATAACACCAATAACTTGTTTTGTCAATTGATGCCATAAGAGGGTTTGTCGTAATTGGAAGGCAACTATTTATGTAATAGACAAGAATAATCCTAAGTTTGTGTAACTACCTCAATAATGCGAAATTTACGTAACTCTCATATAATCCGAAACTTGCATATTTGTTATAGGAAAGGTCCCATGACAAACAATATTAATGCTCCATTAGTATTAAAACTAAGCCATATTTAGTTTAAAATAAAAGAAAAATACATATTTAACTTATTTTTAATGCATGAGAATGTAGAGATTTACTAGAACAAAATCGTAGATCCCAATATCTAAATTATTCTATAAATTATTCTTCAACAATTACATCCATTAATTATTTCGGAAAAACAAAGAAGTATACCATTTTTTTCTTATATATATATATCTTGAATTCCTTGTTCATCCAATTAAGGAAATAGGCCAAAATGCCAGATTGGTATTAAAAGTAAGGGGTCATGGACAGATTGGTATTTAAATTAACGCCGGCCACCATAAGGTATTTAAAATTGGTGACTCAAGCACATTAGCCCATTTTCAGACCGGAACTCGGTTTCCGGCCCCAGAAAATCATATTTTATTATTTTTTGACATTTTAACTAATTTCTAAGATTTCTAAAATGATTCTAAAAATACCTAAAATGAAATAAATCCCCCCATCCCCTTATTTATTTCAGTTTCACGCATCTGCAACGGTCACTTGTTCTTCTTCAAATTAGGGTTTAATTGAGAAAGAAGAATTCTCCATAGAAGAGGGAATTGGCTACATAAACCTCAAATCAATATTCAGAGGCCTAAGTTAAGAAGAACCGAGGCACAATTGTGGAGAAATTGTTGTATTCAAGAGGTTGAAAATGCGTCTAAGATCAATTGAGCATTCGCGCAACAGTGCCAGCAACAGTGCGAGCAACAATGCCAAATATGTTGTAAGTACCCCTACAATTGATTTTATTATCTCTGAAGATGCATTATTGGTTGGTTAATGGTGTGAATTTGTGATGTAGAGGAAACAAGGGGCTGGTTTGAACAACTTTGGATGCATTAGGAAATGGAATGATGCAGGGAAGGGGCTCAGGGTCTGTAAATGTGAGAAGGAAGCTAAGTGCTTCACTTCTATGACAGATGACAACCCAGGAAGGAGATTTGTCAGATGTCCCAGACAAAGGGTAAGCCAGCCTTGGTTCAATTTCTTATTTATTTTACATCAAGGTTTATGTGAAATTAATTAGGTTAATGTGAAACAGAACAATACTTGTGGTTTTTGGGAATGGATTGATCCCCCCATGTGTGAAGCTGCCACCGAATTAATCCCTTTGATGAGGGATGAACTATTGGAGTTGAGGAATACTATATCTGTGAAGGATTCCATGATTTCAAGCTATGAAGGTCAAATTAGGGGAATCCAAGAAGAGAATGCTGAGCTTATGGAGGAGATGGAGCGGGCTAAATTGATTAAGAAGACTGTGAAGACTGATAGGGCTAGTATTGAAGAGGAAACAGCAAGAGGTGGTGGTGTGATGGAGTATGGAAACATGTTGTTTGTTGTACTTGTAATACTTGGTGTGTGGATTGTAACCAAGTTCAATGGGGGATATTAGGATGGGGTACTGTGAAGGGGGGAAAAGGGTGTATTAGGGTATGTATTAGGAAGGTATTACTGATATAACCAATTGCAAAATGAGGCAACTTTTGTGTATTGTACTGTATGTAATGCCTCTGTTTTCTATTAAATTAAATGCAATAGAATGAAAAGGAATTTAGTTGTAAAATACAACTTCAATTGCATCAAAAGCTTGCTTCAATTTACTTCTTCAAATACACCTGATATCAGTTTGCATACATTACACAGTCATAGATCAATATTCATCCCAAAAAGACTCACAGTTGAGTCATAACACATTACAAACTATCTAAAAACATGTTTGAAGCTGTCATTATACCATCATGTCCTAAAAAAAACCCAATTTTTAGATCCTTCATTACACTACTGCTGGTTAGGTCCTGAAATAGTCTGACTGTGAGGCACAGATTGGGTCTGACTGGTTGATGCTTGGTGTTGTTGGTGTGCTTGAGCTCCACTTGAGTTTGGTTCCCTGATGACAATGCCAGGTCCATGTGTATTGCCAGAGTAAATGACCTGCCCATGATCTCCATGCAGAACTCCTATTCCTTGTACATCATTGCCATACCTTCCTCTTCTCCCTCTTCTTTCTCTTCCCATTCCTCTCATTGTACCACTTGATTGTCCAACTTTAACAAATAACCAAAGTATAGATTAAGTTTTGATTTACTTCAAATAATTAAATGGACAATATCAAAAGGAAAGAATTATACCTGTCTCCACCCATGGCATAGCACTATTGGCAGATGACTCTCCTTGAGTGGTATTGCCTTTCCTTGTGTTCCTTCTCAAGTTTGATATATATATATATTCAGCTGGAGTTGGGATATTTTGTGCTCTAAGTTATTCATGTGTCAATCCTATCCTACTTTTGCTGCCTTTAGGCCTTCCTCTCCTCTGTTGAGAACCATCAGTGTTAGGGGTAGATGTCCTTACTTCAGTTTGCTGCAACACATAATATAATAGGATTACTACTTCAGACCAACAAATATATGTTATGAAAATTAGAGTTTAGGTAGCATACATGTGAAGAAGTAGAAGTAGGAGGTTGTTGACACTTCCTCTGGTTGTGGTCAGTACCTCCACAGTTGGAACAATGGATTGGAATCCCTTTTCTGCAATACTTGGTTGCAGTTTTGCCTCTTGGCTCATCAAAGTCTTTCCTTCTTGATGTTTTCCTCCTCCCCATTTTTGTCTTCACAATGTTAGGTGGAAACACCATTCCCTCCCCCTCATGATCCCAAAATGTGGAGCCTGGCACAGGTTGCAAGAGTGCAGAATAAGTCTGAGTATAAGTGGCAACTGTGTACCACTTAGCTAGATAGTCTTCAGGTTGATGTGTCATGTAGAGTATAGCACTCATTGCATGGCAACAAGGTATCCTAGCGAGGTCCCACACCCTGCAGGAGCAAGTCCTTTTCCCCAGAGCATATGAAACACCACCCATTGACACGTCAAACCCATGTTGACTGTCCTCCCCATTCCACTTACATTCACACTTACTTTGCAATCTATAAGCCTCTTCCAACTTCACACTTATTCTAGGGACAACCCCTGCTACAAATGAGGAGACCATGGCTTTCTTAATCCTTATCCTCTCCATTAAGGCCAATCTAATATCATCAAACATACTGACTATTGGTTTGAACCTAGATAAGAGGATGAAGGAGTTAAATGTTTCATCCATGTTGTTGTCAACAACATCACAGCTGCTATGTGTTTTGAAAAGGGCTTTGCAAAAAGTCCGTGGTTCCTTTGACATGAAATCCTCATAACCCTTGGCAGTCAACTCCTTTAACTTACCAGTTTCTTTCTCAAACTCACTCATGGTTGTGACTTTTACACACTTCCAAAACTGTCTCTCAAGCTCCCCTCCTTGTGTAATTTCCTCCAGTTGGAGAACAAATGCCTAGCACACTGCCTATGTTTAATATTAGGCCATAGGTTGTGCACAACATTCACCAAACCCTACAACGAAAACAAACAGTAAGTTACATCAACACAAGCCAATTAAAAATAGAAGTTAAAGTAGATAATGTAAGGTAAATATCTTACCTTTTGTTGATCTGAAAGGACAGTCCAACCATCTCCCAATCCCATGTTAAGATCTTCCCCAACCAACCTCAAGAACCACTCCCAACTGTTTGTGTTCTCTCTCTCAACTACAGTCCATGCAACTGGAAACATAAACATAGAACCTTTGGAAGGTTCTGAGTTTACGAGGCTCTCCTTCAATTGTTTTGAGGATGCAATTGGTGCCTGGATTGGATTTGACAAGCTCTCTTAAGTATGGTTTCAGTAAACCATATTGCTTTTTCATCAAATTGTCAACAGCATTCAAGGCCTTATCCTTAGCCCTCTGACATTTTCTCAAAGTCATAACAACCACATACCTATCCTTCATATCCTCCTTGATTTCCTTGGGCAATAACTTTGGATTCCTAAAAAATTTGTTCAAATACTCATTTGCCAACCAATTATCAGTAATCAAGCTGTTATTAAAGGTCTTGACACACCTATGAACAGGCTGTAAACTCTTTATCTGCCACCCATTCTCATCCTCTAAGTCAAGCCCTGCAGTCAACTCCCAATAGCAGTGAGCACAACCAATATCAATCCTTTGCTTGTTATTCTTCACATAGATCAAATCTTTTTGAGCCTGAATTGAGTATCTCACAATTGCCTCTTTCAAAACTTCCCTTGATGTGAACTTCAGCCCCTTCTCAAACACTACAACACCCATATTTGTATTCTCATTGAATGTCCTATAGCTGGCCTTTGTTCTTTTTCTTTTCTGCCCCTCTTCTTCAGTTTCTTCACCCTCTTCTTCATTCAATGGCCCCTCATCTTTAGAGTCCCTCTGATCAGACTCATAGCCTCCCTCAAGTGTTGTCCAGTACTCTGGCCATTTGCCACTCACTGTACCCCTCTGTGACTGACCTGCATTCTCTGTTTCATGACCAGTTGGAACATGTTGAATTGTTGTATGAACTGAGGCTTGAACATTGGGCTCAATCTCTTCAATGTTTGGAGCCTGACGACCATTAGGCCTAAGTCTCCTCAATAAGTTCCTAGTCAACCTTATCTGTTCAACTAGTTCCTCATCATCATAATTTAATTCAGTTCTCATTACATCACCCCCAACCACCTCTTCATCCTCACTGAAATCATCATCATCAGGACCATCATCATCTTTCCCATCAGCAGCTCCAATATAACCTCTATGCCCCTTTGATCCCATCCTTTTCTTAGAAACTCTACCACTAACCACATCATCTTCAGTAATCTCTCTAGGATCAATCCTATAATTCTCATCATCAATGTGTCATCATGAGTTTTCTTCATCAGTTACCACAAAGAAATCATTACATTGTACTTCAATCCTAGTAGGCTCAATTGGATCAAACTGATCTTCAGGCTGAAAGTCTATTTTTTTTTACTACAAGAGGGTTGGGTTTGACCATTTTGTAGCTGTGTGTTTATTCTTGGGCTTCTCCTTAAGGGTTGGGAATGGGCTGGAGTAACAGGAAAGGGTTAAGAATGGGCTAGAGTAACAGGAAAGGGTTGGGATTGGGGTGAAGTAACTGGAGAGGGATGGGATTGGGCTGTAGCAACTGGTGAGGGATGGGATTGGGCTGTAGCAACTGGTGAGGGATGGGATTGGACTGTAGCAACTGGTGAGGGATAGGATTGGGCTGTACCAACTGGAGAGGGTTTGGTTTGGGCCAAATTTGATTGAGAAGGGGTAGAACTGGGCCTACTCATTTTCCTCTTTATTATGCTGCTCAGTGTTTCATTTTCAGATTGGGTTGTTGTGTTAGTTGGGGTTGGGATAGTGGGCCTTCTGGGAGTTAACTTCCTCCTAACCTCTTGTTTCCTTCTTGGGGTCCTACTTTGAGACTGTTGTGTGGGCTCCACAACATCCAATGGATCCACATCAGCTAAATCCATAATATCTGGCTTATCAATTACATGGGTGGTGTAAATTTCAATTAATTCATGCTCAAAAGCAATTGTTTTCATTTCCTCAAAATCATCCTCATTAATTATCATTTTCAGCCCTCCCCTTGTCATACTAACCCCAGGAATCTTAAACCAAAGAGACCTATATCTCTGGTAACCCCATGTCTTCAATTCATTCCTTAACTCTTCCAAAGTGAATAACTTTTTCTCTATGAAAAGGCTCTCACATTGTCCATCAATGTACCTATCAATTAACCCAAATGGAAAATGGCCACCATGCCAAAATTTGACTAACACAATACCAAATTCTTCATCAGGCAACATCTGCAATTATTGGAAAAGCATAAATTTCAATATTTTTTTTTTTGACTATTTCATCGAAATTAACAAGTTTATTAACCCATTTAATCAAGCTAATTATCTCCAAATAAGGGCACAAGTACCATTCACACCACAATTTACCACATAAACAAAGTATTTCAAACATAATCAACTCAGATTACCAGAAAACGAGGCATGCAAACCCTAATCTCACGAATTAACAAAATTCAACAATTCAACTAATCATTAGCACAGAAATCAACCGATTTGTGCCCTAATATACTAAAACCCATGATTCAACGTTAATCTAAACAATTAACAACCATAACAGACAAAAACGTACCTCTGGGGACCAAAAGATTCCTGACCAAGCTTCTTTTCTTTACCCTTTTTGGTCGATTTGCCCACTCGATCTGACAAGTAGCTTTCTTTATACCTCACTCACTCACTAACCCTCTCTCAACGTAAATACCCAGATTCTCTCTCTACAAATTTGGAAGAAAATTGAAGAGCTGGAGGTGGGTGAAGAAGGACAGTAGGAGTGAATGCATAGGAGTGAATGAAAAGTGAAGAGTAACCGTGGGGAGTAAAGGAAAATAAGCGCCAAATGAAAAAAAGGGGGGAAGGGGGATTTATTTCATTTTAGATATTTTTAGAATCATTTTAGAAATGTTAGAAATTAGTTAAAATGTCAAAAAATAATAAAACACGATTTTCTGGGCCGGAAACCGAGTTCCGGTCTCAAAATGGGCTAATGTGCCCGAGTCACCAATTTTAAATACCTTATGATGGCCGGCGTTAATTTAAATACCAATCTGTCCATGACCCCTTACTTTTAATACCAATCTGGCATTTTTGCCCAAGGAAATAATACTAATATTAGTAAGGGCATGTTTGAGCTTTGGATACCCTTTAAGGGCATCTAACCATCTCCCTTAATTACAACGTCTACCATAATAAGCCTTCCATTTAGGATAGATCAGTGTGAGTTAAAATTAAGTGTAACTATTTTGTTACTCTTGAGTAAAGAAGCACGAAATAAAAGTAAAAATAACTTAATAAAAAATTTGTCCATAGTTTTTTTTCCCCCCAAGGGAGGCACAAAGACCAGTACAATAAATTACATACAATAGGGGAGGGGGGAATCGAGAAAATTTATCCATTGTAAGTGTGTAACTCTTCACCTCTACTTAAAAAGGACAAAAGCCATACAATACACTAGCAAAAATCTTGATAGGGGGACTGGCCTTGAAACCTTTTTAGAGATCCCACATTATTCAAAAGTATAATGCACATTTTTATATAGACTATTTTCCTTAATTACATTTACTTCCTCTAAACAGAAGTTTGCAAGTGATGCACCAAAGCGCCTGTCAACAAATTACTCCCACTGAAAAACAGGGATTTACCTAAAATTAATGACCAATAGAAGGCAGTGGCAAGCCAAATAGCACCTATACATGGGAACAATGACTGTATTTCCTGGGATAGTGTCTTGCAAACGAAAGGTTGCTCATGGTTTGTTATACTATGTATGTCTTCGGCAAACTCTTAGGACCACGTTTTCTTCTTGGGTTACCACCAATCATGCAAGTAAAGGCGGTCATAAGTTCGGGATCTTCATCAGTTATTAGCATCTGGGCAGCACTGGGGTCAGCAAGAAGCAACTTTGAAACTAGGTAACCTGCAATGGACCAAGTCTGGAACATCCGCGCTTGTTTGCCAATAAACCTTGCTTTTTTGGTATCATAATATTCAGGCCATTTGTCTTCTGATAAGCGTTTCTCAGCTACCTTAATAGCTCTAGCCGCAATTTCAGGTCTATTCATCTTTATACATGCAACAGTAAGCTGCAAAATATGACAATATGATTACGACAAATCATGGAGTAAGGATTACAAAATTCATTTGGACATGCTAACTTGAGCACAATCTGATTTTGTCAGGTGATATTGAGAACTTATGTGTTTGTGCAAAGACAAGTCAGATGGAAGAGAAGAACTTAGACTCATCTTGCAAGACTAAAATGACTAGGCAGTATAATTCTATGACTACAAATTTTTTTTTTTTCCCTACATTTATAGATATAGCTGAAGGGAACAAGAAACAAGTCTTTGCTTACCTGCCAAAGCAATGTCGGCCAGGAGCCACCATTATGATAAGACCAGGGCCTGTATAGCCAAAGAGATAGTTAACATAAGTAAAGTTGCTGAGGAAAAGAGAAAATTACTAGTACAGTTTCCAAAGAATGAAACATACGTGTTCTTGGGATCACTGCCAGTAATGATTTGCCATTCCTGACCTTCAAGAGCTGGATAACATATCTTCAGTGGCATCTCAGCCACTAAATCTGCCCATTTGGTTTCAATTAAGTCCAAAATGGCATGTGACTGGTCCTTTGTAGCAAGACCACTTACCACTGACCACAGGTTACCCAGAGAGAAGAATCGAAAGTCCATGTGTGCTGGTTGCAAGTTACCAATCAAATAACCTCCTTTATTTGGCATCCATTCCACTAACCAAGGAGAAATTTGATCAGGGTAGATATTGAATTTGTTGACCGCGTCAAAAGAGTACTCTTCAGTCTTGTAACGATATATCTCATTGAGCTTCCTCATGTCAATCCAATAATACTCTCTAATATGAAATGACAATGCAACCAATCGATTATTCAATGCGCGTAAAAGATCAGCTGATCCATCATCTGAAGCCAGCATTTGACGTGCACAAAGTAGTGCAGAATAAAATAGTGCCTGTTAAAGCAATTTCCAATTGACCCACTATCAGAATTTCATAACACAGAATCAAGATGTAATGGAAGAAAAAAGAGAGAATGAATTTGTCTCCAATGGTGGAAGACGGTGTTGGTGGTAGAGAAGCTCGCAACGCTTGGGGCGGCTGAACATTGGGGTTAACGGAGATGTATCATCGTGATGGTTTAGTTCAGCGTAGTCACAGCGGGCTATATGTGGGATTATTCTGGACAAGGTAAAATGTGGGATTATTATTGTTAGATCGGCCATATGTGGATTATTAGCATCCTTTTATAAAAAAATAAAAAAATTCTTTGATAAAAGTAGGAGAAGTCTCTGGAACCACAGAGTACAGTGAAAGTATTCCATAATATGGTTCTTACACAAAAACACAGTACTCTTATCATTGCTAAGGTATGAGCATGCTCTTATTATAAAGCACTCCCCCTGTGAATGCTTCAACTATGAATTTGATAGATCATGAGTTCATGACTAGCTCCTTGTTAGTTTGCTCAAAGGGTATCACATTGATATCCTTTTGGAGAATGGCAAAAATTTACCATTTTCCAAAAAAATGAATAAAATGAGCTGATGACTAGAGGGAATGTTTTCATCACTCTAAATGTTTCCATCTTGAGATGATAAATGAGTTGCTCATGTCACTACTTGTTTCAACAGATAATCTCTGGATATTAGAGTTGCTATAATGACAGCAAAGGGGATATTATAATTTAAATCTCATTTGGTTCAAAGGAGACGATAAGTAATGAAGATGGATTACAAATCAATAATTGGGCGATCCTATAACAGTTTAGGGATGATAAATTTGTTTTGGGCATAAATAGTAAGGCTAAGGACAAAAACTACAATAAGTTAACTTGGTGGTATAACTAAGGCCATAACTATGAGGGTTCATTTTGGGTACCTAGGGGCTAGGGATACCTTTGTCCACAATGAGATTGACAATTTAGCAACGTAAGCCAAAATTTGGCGTGAATATGTCAAGAAACATCTCATAAGCTACCTTTCAAACAAAATCAATTTATTAGATTGCTAATTACTAAATACCTACCATATGCAGGGAAAATAGATCTGTTTTATTTTGTAATTATTAGGAATTTGGGCAAATAACAAATTGAATCTACCACAAACAAAGAACAAGGTACCAAGTGCTTAACGTGGAGGTTGAATCCTCCACCCCTCTATTTTGTACTCCCTCTGTTTCCCGAGAAACAGGGCCTCCTCTATTTTCAGGAGTCAAAGTTTATTTACTTTGAGCACAAATTCATGAAAAAAATAGATCAATTCACAATATAAAAATTGTATCACTAGATTGATCTTTGAAAATACATTCATAGGTCATATCACTATTATTTTTTATAATATATAGGAAGAGATATTAAAGGTCAAAGTGCATTCTCAAAGGCCGTGAAAAAGTCAATAGGCCCTATATTATGAAACAGACGGAGTATTACTCAAACCAAAGATTACAATCCCCCTACCAATATGTTTCCCTCAAAGCTTAACATCTCCCAACAATGGCTTATGCTCTCACACACAATGGATTTCCCACACTCTACAGACTACATAGTCATAAACTAGTAAGAATTTAAATCAATGGTGGAGAGTTACAAGAGCATTAAACAACAATAAATAAGGCAAAGGGAATCACGAGATAGCTTCACAGTAGATGGCATGATTATGTGAAATATGGCACGGCCATGTCAAGCTTCCAGCAAGCCATCAATGTTGAACTTGCACCTTGCACAGTCGTGCCAATTGTTGCATGGCTGTGCAACTCTCCTCGCAATTCCTTTTTGTTCTTTTGCCTTGCGTTGTTCTCTCGAACTTGTTCCGATTCCCCGGAACTCTAAGTATATGTTGTGCTCGACTCTAACCGTGAGTCAATGACTAAAAGTATTGGTCTGGGTTATTTATTCAGCCAAATAAAGTAATAAAATTGATTGAAGCTGCTTGCTTTTTTTTGTACCCTGATAGGGTGGAAACTAAACAAGAATGACTAGAAGTATTGGTCTGGGTTATTTATTCTGTCAAATAAAGTAATAAAGTTGATTGAAGCTGCTTACTTTTTTTGTACCCTGATAGGGTGGAAACTAAACAAGGGCCCTTGAAGGAAAAGTTTGTCTACTAAATGCAGCAGGTGAATTACATGTAATGAATTTCCAAATTTTGAAACAGGTTTTGATTAATGTCTTAACATACCTTTCTAGTATTGAGGATGCCTGGGTGAAGATGAGTACAAAGTTGGTCTGGTTGATAATGTTAAAAGTGTATCGGACTTACCCCATGACAAGAAGACAGTGGTGATGCCAATGATGAGAAGGAAGAGTATGTCGTCCCATTGTGCATTTTTAAACACTATTCCTTCTTTTATGTGCAGTGACTAATAAGCAATATTGCTGGTGGCATCAAATGAAGTATCGGAATTTATGGAATGTGTCCAATTCAGCATCGCAGCATTGGAAGAGGATAAGAGATGAAAGCCATCTATTACAGAATGTGACAAGACAGAAACTGGAAGAGCGAGGAGTGACAAGTTCCCAAATAGTTCACAAAGTAGCATGAAAATGTCACAGGCGCTGAATGTTAGTCTCCCTTGAGCCCCCTTGTCATCTTGAAATGGCGAGTTTTTAAGTACAGGTACTTTATATGATCTTTATATGTTTCTCCTCATTTTGTGTGGCTTTACCTTTCTCGTTTTTCATCACTGTAAGCCATGTCGCAACCTAGTGGGTGGAGAGTTGTATTAGGCCACTAGTTTTTTTTTTTTTAGTAAATGAAAAATTTCAACCACAAAAGCTTATTACAGAATAATTCAGGAGAAATTACATCTCTTCATTACCTCGTGCTTAAGGCATCAGATCCCCTCCATCTAGGCACCTTCTAGGAAAGGTACTAAAGGAGAAGAAACATCATTTGCAGCACTAAGTATATTAGGCCACTAGTTAGCATTTTCAAATGCTAATTAGGCTACTAGTTAGCATTTGACATGTTTATAATTTTCTCACCTGGGTTCTAGAATTCAGTTAGGTCTGATTACATCACACAAGCTCTGCTGCAAAAGTTCATTTGCAAATTCTGAGAGCAAAATCATACGAGTAACAACATTCCACCAGGAAAAGACACCTACTGGCAGGAATTTTGCTCACATTATTTCCGCTTAGCTCTTCAATAATTCTAGCCGAAAAAACTGCTTCTTGTATAACACATATCTAATGAAACTAAATAATAAGTGATATAAAAGTATGATTCACTCTTACCTGTATTTCTAGAGGATGCCCATGAATTCCCATGCGACGATCTATCATGCATGAACCATCAGTAACCAGCAAGGTAGGAAACATATCAAAGCCATCTGCAAGACATAATCTTAAGATCATCTTAATTCCAGTCTGCACATCAACTCTTTCCTGAAGAGAGAGATCTCCAGAGCATTTTCCATACGCACGCAGCAATATGATCCACCAAAGCCCTGAAAACCATCAAGGCATGATTAACTAATACATAAATACATCTAGTTATAGAGAAAGTTCACCACAAAAACTTATCAATAGATATGACAAATCACCTGAATCAACAGGTGCCACACGTCCAATTGCAGCCTCTCCAAAGTCAGGGTCCAAAATCTCTTCTGTTGCGAAATCATCACCATCCAGAGGGACAGTGCGAACCTTGAAACTAGCAGGCATCAATCCTTGACCAGGACTATGGCAATCCATTGTTTTCTCCCAGCTCTGCAACGACAAAAGAGGAGTTAATCATATGACCGACAAATAGACCATATACGTCAGCAAACTATCCAATATATGAGACACGCATGTCAATAATTCATTTGCATTACTATACTACATAAATTTTAAGTATCAGCTTTTCAAGCAAAGAAAAGGACCAGTATCAATACAATCCACCATGAAAAGTGAAGAATTTTCTCCAAGGATGCAAGTATAGCAATTCTAAGCCGGAAAGAGCCTCAAAGAAGTCAAAAAAAAAAAAGTATTTGAATATTCAAAAATTAGAGCTTATTGCTACATTGCACCATCTAATCACATGTGCATCAGAAATTGTATTAGTAAGCAAAGCAGTAAGAGACGCAAGTCATAACCATACTAATTCTGTAGACACTTCATGAGGAAGGTTTTACCGTATTAGGAAAAGAGAAAGACACTAAATTGATGCAATAAATGGAATGGGTAATTCATGAATCCTAAGATCATGATTGGAATGAATAATTAAAGGAAGACTAGGATCAGAGATAGCATTTCTACAAGGATTTGTCCCAACAAGGAAGCTTATATATTGGTCAAGGGGACTAATGGAAATCTTTGCTGAACCAAATAAGGACTCACACTGATAGCCATCACCATTGAGAAAGCATAAGACAAAGCAAATTGGGACATAGCAAATTGGTACATTCTATCTTGCATTTCAGCAGAGGAGGAAGCATAAATTACATAATCAGATGCGCTTAGGTATTTATTGTTAATGATTGTTGTTCGTGAATTATCTCTATTATGTAAATAATCTTAGTAAAGCTCTTTAAGGCTCCGTTTGGTAGGGAAGAAAACATTTTCCCGGAAAACAGTTTTCCTATTTTCTAGTGTAACCATTTTCCTCCATACGAAGGAAAATGTTTTCCTTCTTGCAAGAAGGGAAGTACATTTTCCTTCTTGAAAACCCACCCACCCCGATAAGCCACAACTCACAACTCCCCCTCTCTCTCTCTCATTACTTCAATTTTTCTCTCTCTCCTCTTACTTTATCTTCTTCCTCTGCAGCTGAAATTCCACCAAAAATTATCTCTCCTCGTGCTCTCCACCTTGAAGGACTTCCATATTAATCCATTAGTTATCTCCATCAACCACTGGTGGTGCCATCTTCCACAAATTCCACCACAAATTGGTCATATGGCTCGAAGCTTTTAGCAGATAATTAATGGGCTTCTCTCTCTCTCTCTCTCTTCCCTCTTCGATTTAATTTTTTGATCCTCTTTTCAATTTGGTTATGTGAATTTGTTTGAGGATGTGAGTTGTTTGGATGGTTTATTCTCATCCTGAAGAATCAATTTGAACACCAAATTGAAGATTTTGGTTGCTTGCGAGATAGATGATTGTATCTCATCTATGATTTGAATTATGATTAGAGTTGATTGAGAATTAGATGATTGAAAACTGTGATTTGTGGGTTGGGTTTTGGTTTTGGATTGTGTAAGAATGATGATTGTTAGTTGATGAGAGAGAAAGAGGTAGAAGGTTGATTTTTTTTTCCTTGATTTGGCAATCATAACCAAACAGCAGAAAATGGGGTGGGAAATGTATTTGCCATGGAAAATCATTCTCCATGAAAAATGATTTTCAATGGAAAATGTTTTCCTCCTCCCTACCAAACAGAGCCTAAAGGAAAGGTATCAAGTATGCCCAGCACAGATCAATCTAGGACGCATAACACAGTAGCATTGATAGCACTAATGTATGCAAAGACGCTTGAGGAGGAGACCAAGAGACTTGTGTTTGATTAGAGAAAGACAAGTCCCAAGGTCCTGTTGAAGCAACCAATGCGATTTTTAAAGAGTGCTAACATATGGTTTGATTATTGCATGTGGTTCAAGAGTTTATGGGGAATGTGGTACTGGCAAAGAGTATGAATTGGACTTTTATCATCCTAGTTCCCAAGAGGCCAAGACAAACAAGCGTATGAAGATGAGGGATCTGTGCTTATTTGCCTCATTTCTAGTGTTTACAATATTATTGTCAAAAGCGCTGGCAAATAGGTTGGTCAGGGTGTTTCCTAATACTAATTCATGGAAGTAGAGCAGAATTGTGGAGGGGCAGCCAGGGAGGTGAATTTGGCGGTTGAGGATGTAAGGAGAGAGGTAAGTTGGCTAACTTTCGAGCTTGATTTTGTGACAGCTTAAGATAGGGTAAGTGCCATCTTGTTAAATAGAGTTATTGAGAAAAAGAGTTTCAGGGTACATTTAGACCACGTGTTTTTTGTCATTGTTAATGGTAGACCTAAAAGTTGTTTTAAGTTATGAGGTTTACTGCAACAAGATCCACGTGTTTTTTGCATTGTTAATGGTAGACCTAAAAGTTGTTTTAAGTTATGAGGTTTACTGCAACAAGATCCTCTATCTTCTTTTCTTACTAGCAGGCAGCAGCCAAATGGGTGGGATACACAGTTGGCAACAGGAAATGCGCATGCTAGTCCGTGAAAGTTTTTTTAACAAGCTTTCTCGAGTTTCTGGCCTCTAGTTGAATTGAGATTGGGGAACGGCCCGAGGATTAGATTTTGGGAGGATGTCTGGTTTGCAGGACAGTCTCTATGCATAAAGTTTCCTCGAGTTTTGCACCTCTCTGGTCTTCATGATGCTTCCACGCAAACAGGGTCTTGGAAGCTTCATATGCGTACGGCCTATCAGGTAGATGGATGAGGTTACAGCCTCACTTGATCTTTTGGAGGCGGACCAGACTTGTGACTGTGAGGATTCCAGGAGGTGGCGTAATTCTCATTCCTTCACCCCACATTTGTGTACGCCTCTTCCAGAATTTCCCCTAGCTGATTTTATTTCAAAGGCAACGGTGCCTCTAAAGGTGTGGCATTTGTGTAGCTAGTGGCACTGGAAGGTGAATACTAATGACCTTCGCCAGAGGAAGAAAAGGTGGCTCTTTTTCCAGATGTGTGTTTACTTTGTCGGGCGAATAGAGAGACAGGGACATATATGTTCCTCACATGTGATTTTGCACGGAGCATCTGGAGTAGATTGTTTTGGTATTTCTAAGGAGACATGAGTTTGTCCTTGTAATGTTGTAAAGTTTCATCTTTTGAGGTTTGTGGGCTACAGGAGGGCAAAGGAAGTGAGGTTGTCATAGCGCAATGCTTTCTTTGCGATCATTTGGTGTCTTTCGCTAGAGAAGATTGTCTAGGTTTTCAAAGGGGCGTGCATTGCGGCTGCTTTGATGCAGGATAGAGCCACTTATCTGGCTTCTTTATGGGCTGGAGCTATACGGGCATTTAGATGTAGCGAAAATGGGCTAATTTGTAACTGATTACTTTCTGCAGAACATCTTGTCCAACATTCTTTTGACACTGTGTTAATATACGTTTTCTCTTTATCAAAAAAAAAAAAAAATATTGTTTGAAAAGTATAATTGGGTCTTATATAGAAGAGTTTGTAATACCGTCCATATAAGTGTGCATTTTTGGGATAGGGTCATAATATTAGTAATAATAGGAAAGTGCTAGTTTTGTCTTTCTTCTCTTACAGACAATCTTTGCTCCAAATATGTTGGTTTTTGGTAGTAAGGATGATTAAAAAAAAACCTTTTACAGTGTGCACTTTTGGCAGTTTTGTGGGTAAGCTAGATTGAGAACAATGGCCATAGTTAGAAATTAAGGTGGAGCTCATAGTAGGATGGGGTAGACTTGGATGAAGATGATGATGGCAACAATACATCGATTAGGCTTTTGAAGTTCCAAAATTGAAAAAGCTATTTATCTCAACTACTAAATTCATGAGCTTGGAATACATGATATTAGCCACTCTTGGAACTAGGATGTTCCCTAGCATGCAAGACATCTTCACGAACCTCAAACATAAAACATAAAGTGAAATTAGAAATTCGATAATTCTACAGCCAAGAGCCACCAATTTTTTTCTTTGGCATACTTATATATGAGCTAAGAAGTTATTCTAAGTTTCTAACTATAATTCTGGCTTAGCAGCTCATCAAAATTTAGCCAAAAAACTAAAATCAGAGTCATCTTCCATGTTGTGAATCATTAGCACCACTGTTACTAGGAGTCTTCATTTCAACAAGAGTATCCATGTCGAATCCTAGGACACTATGATACGATATGACACAAACACTTCAAATCAAACTAAAAACAAGAAAGCAAATCCTGAAAATAGATGAATACGATCCTCTCATGTCCCACTCGAACCCAATCCTCAGATCATTGGATTCCCAAGTATGAGGAACATAGATTAGCACAATATACAACTTGATCCAAAAAGCAAAGAAGCAAAATACTTCTATGTTGCCTTGCAAACAATAACTATAAAAATACATACCTGCAACTGCAATGTGTGAAGGATGAAGTTCCTCACGATATCATATTCGCCCTTCAGAAGAAAAGCTATTCCAGAAGGAATGAAATCACGTATAAAGACCTGATCATAGTTCAGGGCATCAGAACATGTAGGATCATTAGCAGCAATCGTTCCTACAGGGCTACCACAGTAATAGACCATAGATTCTCGTAACAACTCCCATGCTTCCTCTTCAATAGGGTCAATGATAACCTTGTCCAAAGCATCTCTTTGTGTCTCACCAGATATGTTCCAATCAGACACTGTACCTTTCCTTTCTTCTGGCAATTGCTCAACATCTTGAAACTCCAAAGTATTTGGCCCATTCGCCACACTACTAACTTTATTAAGTTTTTTAGCATCATCCACAAACCATGTTCCATTTCCATCCACCGCAGTTGATCCATTAACACTTTCAGCTGGTTGGCAGCAGCAGATTAGTGATATAGATCGATGATGTGCTGCACTAGTATACAGGCCTCCTATTACACGAAAATTAATCGTACCCTTTTGCACAGTTGAACGATGTAGAGGTTTGGAACATCTCAAACGCCCTTTCTGTACACATTTTTGATTGGGCTTAGAAACGAATGGTGGATCTGATTTTGTTAAGTGTGTACCATATCCTATAACATGAGGTACTGTTCCACAGAATGTTTGCATAAGTGTTTCAGAAATGACCATCGAATAAAAACTGTGCAGCACAAGATACTTTCCTTAAGTAGATACCTGCAAAAACACTGCCATTGTCAGAAATATCCTTATAAGTGACAGAAAGCAATATATACAATCATTTCAAACATTCAAACCACATCACACTTACACCTACAGGCTAAAGCCTGATGGTTAGTGCAATACCTCCCTCCTTTGTGGGATGGGGTGAAATTGAAAGCCTCTAAGTCTTTCCAGCAAAGGGCTTCCATACTCACCTTAGAATCAAGCAAAAAGAAAACCATTTGAACTCCCAACACATCCATTTCCACTTCCCACTAGTTCACTCCATAAATATATAAACATAATACTTGCTTAGAGAATATGAACCTTACTGAGAGATAATAATGGAGATTTATGTACATACCATGATAACACAAGCCAAGATCATTTCTTCTTTCTTACCTTGCATCATTTTCTTAGGTTCCTTATGAAAACAAGTTCGTTCCTTCTTTCTTTCATGGAAAACGTTCAAATATACAAGAAGAATCACTTTATGGTACCATCACCAAGTCTGAATGAGTAAGCTTTAATCAAATGTAAGAAGAAAGCTTATGAAATATCAACACCCAGATAGCCTCACCAAATCATTTTCAAACTCTCATGTTTATACCATCTCTCTTTAAGCATGAATTCTCCCTTATTCTGTATGTCACTAGAGCTTTAGATATCCCTTCCATCAAGTGAACCAGTACAGGACAGCAAGCTGATTATACAGCATTTACCCATAAAACTCAACCTTTTTCCTATCTAACACATAGAACTTGATGGTGGTAATCTATTTGTTAATTACCAACCATTGGGCGATAAAAGAAACTTATTTAAGGTTAATATATCCCAATAAACCCCGATAAAAAACTATTTTCACAAATTCTAACGACAAAACTCACAATCAATTCATACTTACAAATTAACAATACCCATAAACATTGACATAACTGAAATTCAAGCAAAATACAACTACCATAAATTTCCGCTATTTAACAACATAAATCAACCACTCAACACATAGAATGCTCAAAATGAATTTCAAACAAAACCTAACGCGAATAGACAACTAGGCTACCTCAATTATTATTACTCCACTTAGCAATGCCCAGTGGCCATCGAATTAAGCCTACAAAATTAGTAAAGTAAAAATTAATAATTTCTACTCAATACTTTCTGATTTACTAACTATAAGAATGAACTAGTCTAATCCCAAATCTTAATTCAACGAATTTAGAGGCAAGAAATCAACTGAAAATAACTAACAGAATTCCCAAAATTAATCAACAAAACAGAAGTTAAGCAAGATGGAATTCAAACCTGAATTAGGGCTAGGGCGGCTGATGATGGGTGGTACACGTGGGCTGGCTCTCGTAACCAGATGCTATGCGACGGTCTTTTACTTGAGGAGGAGTCGGGGTGGAGTGAGAAATGGTGAGGATGGCGTGATGGTGTTCTTCGCTGAAAGAAGAGTAAATGATTAAACGGAGGGGAACTGGGGAAGTGAGTGAAAACCGGAAAAATAAATGAAATTAAAGGAAATGGAGAAAAGAAAATAAAAAGATGGAAACTTAAAAAAAAAAAAAATTATATATTAAGAAAAAGTATTTTTATTCTTGGAAAATTTCACTTGATACCCTTGTATTTTTAGCTTTTTCGATTAGTATTCAANTTTTTTTTTTTTTTTTTTTTTTTTTTTTGCTAATTCAGATAGTGTCCTTGTGGTTTAAGAAAATTGAACTCCGTGACCAAAATAAAAGTTTTCCGTCAAGTTTTTTCTGTCAATTGATGACGTAGCGCTATTCCTACTTTCCAAACATCAAAACAAACTTGAAAAAGCACACAAGTTTCCAAATTACCACAAAGAGAAGGATGTTTGATTTTAGAGATGTAAGAAAAACAATTAGGCTTTGTTCTCTTCAACTTATTTTTGTTGATATTTATTGTTGATTATTTATTTTTGTTGATTTCCGTTGATTTTTGTTGATTTTACTGATTTTTGTTGATTTTCGTTGATTTGTTAGATTCGGCAGAGAGCGACTTTATTGATTTTTGCTGTTTTTTTTTTTTTGTTGATTTTACTGATTTTTGTTGATTTTACTAATTTTTGTTGATTTTTGTTAATTTTTGCTGAAATCAACAAAAATAAGCTCTAGAAAACAAGGCCTTACACTTGTGGAAGGCTGAGTCATACAAGTTACGTTAGGCGTGGGCCTCCATACGCGGGAGATCTAAATGGATTGGGCCTGCCAATTACTTGATTGTTTTTACAACTAACACATGGCCGATCTCGCTATGCTACTTTTTTTCTTTGTCCTTTTGTTATGCTTGCTTCTTTTACTTTTCCTCTTAAGAGTATGATTAATTAATCAAGCACCTTTTTTATTTGATTATAATTCTCTTTATTCCCAAGAAAAAATATCGTTAATTTTTTAGTACCATTTTTTTTCTCATAAGCACTAGTTTTATACGCCTAATACCACTATTTTCTAATAGTATCAGCAACATTTTTTGTGCTCCCAACCCCACTTTTATTACTCACAGTATCACTTTTCGTGTTTCAAATATTTTTGGACAGTATCAATACCACTTCCATGATTCTTTTAGCACTTTTCGTGCTTTGGGTACCACTTTTATTGCTCACACTATCACTTTTATATTAGTACCACTTTTTATGATCTTGGTACCACTTTGATGGTTATCGATACCACTTTTTATGCTCCTAGTAACACTTTGATAGTTACCAGTACCACCTTTATTGTTACCAATACTACTATTTTTTTTTTAACAAAAATACTTTTTTTTTTGTTGCTAAAAGTGCCGCTTTTATAGCTACATGTACCATTTTTAATGTTATTAGTGCCACTTTTATTAATAGGAGCGCCACTTTTGTACCTATTAGAAAATTGCAATTTTATGTGGGGATATAATTAGAGTCGTAAATAATCACTGTCCTTATTAAGGTAATATTAGCCCCCACTATCTATATAGTTTGCTGTAAGGTTAAGGCTAATTCACCCTAGGATTACTCTAACAAATAGAATTCCGTAGGCACCAATCCCATGAATTCTCTTATGAACATTGCCATTATAGATGAAGAAGGAAGAAAGAGAGACTCGTGATGATCCCATTAAGGGCCGGCCTTCGATCATCTATAACTCTTATATGAGCCAACTCTTGGGGTTTGGTGTCTAAAAAGTGATTTCCGATTTTACCCTCACTGTTTGTCTACCTTCCCATAAATTATTAAGGACAATTTAGTAATTTTATTATGGCCAAAAAAAAATAAAGTTAATCAACACAGTAGTTGGCTGGACAGACTTGGGAGTGAGAAGGAGCAATAGTTGCACAGGAAACTTGATGTGAAACGTGAGGGTGTTTGAACTTGTTTGTTTTAGGGCTGCTTTGGTGGAAGGTGGACGGTTTGATTGTGGACAATGGGGATGATTTGTGAGGGATAGATGATCAACTAATCCTAATAAAACTAAGCAAGGATTAATCAAAGTCAATTCAAGACTCACTAAGCTATCTTGAATTGAGGTAGCACTAAAAGTAAAGAAGTTTTATTAATCACTCAAATCTGATTTTCTTTGCATACATTGAGTTCATATTTAAATACAACTACTTCTACTTCTAATAGGACTAAGAGACTCAATTTATGAAGGTAGGAAACCTCCTAGAAGGAGCCTAACACACGCCTTCGACAGCTAAGGGAATATCCTTGCTTTACAAGCAACTACTTTTCTAATCTGATCATAACTCAATTTAGGTAATTCTAACACTTTTCTAAACTGAATTTAATCATTAAAAAAACAAATAAAGTAACTAAAAATAGTAAATAAACTCATAAACTTGGACTTGAGCTTCTTGGATCACTTGAGAACCGTTAGAGCCCAAAACAGCTCCAATTGACCTTATTTGATCACGTTAGGCCCTTTGCGTGCTTCCTCTTGCATTATTCTTCGTTTCCATCCCAAGTAAGGCTCAATACTTCAATGGCACGTTTCTTAGGCATGTAGGAGGGCTCAAGATGATTATGAGCCAAGATCAACTCAATTGGACTATCCTTTGAACGCGTAGAGCTAGAGTTAGGCGCACTTGGATCAACCTCCCCTGCTTAAACACAATTTGCCCTCAAATTCTCATCATCTAGATATGGAGAAAGATCACCTATGTTGAATGTAGTGCTCACGCCTCCATATTCACTTGGAAACTCAATTTTGTAGGCGTTATCTCCCACTTTGCTAACCACCTTGAAGGGACCATCCGCTCTAGGCATGAGCTTGTTCTTGCGTTTGCTAGGGAACCTCTCCTTGCGTAGATGTAACCATACTAAATCTCCAGGAGTAAAGGAAGGTTGGGAGCGATTCTTGTTAGCCCTGTCTTTGTACTTGGCGTTAGCCTTCTCAATTTGAGCCTTGACTTGCTCACATGTGCGCTTGAAAGCCTCTTGTCTCTTCTTAGCTTCATAGCTAATAATCTCTCCTTTGGACATGGGAATCAAATCAATAGGTAGGAAAGGATTAACTCCATACACAACTTCAAAAGGAGAACGCCCCGTAGTAGTGGAGGAGGGAGTTCTATTATATGCAAATTCAGCATGTGCTAGCTTGATA
>BSSO01001432.1:0-23693 GCA_030267885.1 Mesembryanthemum crystallinum
TACACATACCCTTATGGAGTACTACTCTACTTGACATTGTTCACATATGGGCCTTTTTAATTTTATTTTATTTTTCTTTTCCTTTGTACGTTTTGAAGCCAAATTAGGTAAGCAAATAGCAAAATTAGTAGTGTAATTACTAACCTCGGCTTTGTTCTCATCATCGTACTTTTTCTAAAATTTAGTTTTGTTCAATTTAGTGCAATACAGTTTAATTCAATTCAATTAAGTTAAGTTCATGTAATAACTTATCACTTAAAAAACTTTTTTATTTAATTATTATTGACGATGATACATGTGTCATTGGAAAAATTTTGATAAGTGATTACAAATGAGTTCAATATTGATTGTGTTTTAACGACTTATAGATGACTAATAGTCAAATAGAAAAAATCAATTATGTTTAAATCAGTTCAACTCAGTTGAGTTCAATTTTTATTTTTATTTTCAGATGAAAAGAATAGTAGTGTATATTGTACTCCATTGATTATGCTTTGGATGATAAAAATCTTAAATAAGTACATGAATATATTGCAAGCTTATTATTATTATATACTTATGTTATGTTTGGCAAAATTAATTTTAACTGTGAGCTATTGCTTCATATTGCTTGGTAGTTGAGAGAAATGATTGGAATACTATTTGATAATGATAATAAAAATAAAAATATTCACTATTGGTCAAATTTTTTTCTACCTTACTTTAGTGAAAAGGAAACTCATTATAAATTTATAATGTATAACTGTGGAAAATGGTGGATTAACAATCTAAACTCTCCAAAGTAAGTTTTAATCAAGCAACCTTTTGAATCACCTGAAAAAATTATTTGAAGAAAATATTATTCTCCCATTCATGCATAAAAAAAAAAAAGAAAAAAAGAAAAAATGATGTATTATTATCCCATTCGCAACCCCAATTCAAATCATGTTAGATGTCACTCAGGCCCAACACTCAATTATGGGCTTGCCCAATGGGCCAAGGTTCTGCTTATGAAGATTTTTACGCGCTTTTAACATTGGAAAACTAGATGCATTTTGTCAGTAATTTTGAATTTGATGTTCAGGTTCATTCATCTCACAATACTTTTCCTTAATGAATTCATTCTATCTCACAAATACTTTTCCTTAATTACTTCATTTTCCCCTTTTTTTTTTTTTTTTTTTTAGCAAATAATCTCATCAGATCTTATCCCTTCCCAGCAGAATCAACGACGATATAGCTCCTAATTTTACCACCCTACTCACATCCCCCAGTCACGTGATTATCACGGGAGTACTAATTTAATCTCCAATATAAATCCACCCATCAATTCCCCTCTCGCCATTTCACCAAACATCTTCCCATCATCAAAAACTTCTCTCAAAAATTCACCAGTCTCCGATCCAATGGCGTCAAGGTACGAGGTTGAGCTCACCCTGACGTCAGCCACTGATCTCAAGAACATCAATTGGCGCCACGGCCCGATCAAGCCCTACGCCGTCGCATGGGTCGACCCGGATGGCCGCAAGGTAACCACCCGGGTCGACGATGAGGGCGACACGTCTCCAAACTGGAACCAGACGATCGTCGTCCCTTTCGACCGTCCGATCGAGGACTCTACCCTCCGTATCGACATCGTTCACGCCTACCCCGCCGATGACGTCAAGCCCCTCATTGGCACCGCCAAGCTTCCCCTCAGAGACGTCGTCGATGACGCCGGATTGGGCGGCCGCGCCACCCGAAAACTCACCCTCAAGCGTCCCTCCGGCCGCCCACACGGGAAATTGGAGGTCCAGGTCGCGGTAAAGGACACCCGTTACCGCGCCCCGGACCCGTATTACGCGCCGCCGTATGGTACCCGTGATGTCGGCGGCGCGTCAGCATATGGGGCGCCGCCATATGGCGCCCCACCACCCGCCTCGCCGTATGGTGCGGCGCCTCCATATGGGGCCGCACCAGCGCCGGCTTATGCGGCGCCGCCGGCTGGGTACCCGTACGGGCAGCCCGCTGGGTATGGGCAGCCGAGCTACGGGCAGGCGCCGGCTTCCCAGCCGAGCTACGGGTATGGAAATTACGGTCAGGCGCCGGCGGGTTATGGGTACGGGCAGCCGGTTGAGGAGAAGAAAAAGAAGGGAGGGATGGGAATGGGGGCGGGATTGGCTGTGGGTGCAGTTGCAGGGGCTTTGGGTGGACTCGCGCTTGCTGAAGGGATTGATAGTTTTGAAGATCATGTAGCGGATAAGGCGGCTGAGAAGGTGGAAGATGATCTTGCTGATGGAGATTATGGTGGTGATGATGATGATGGTGGGTGGTGATCATCTTGTTCTGTGGGGGCTGTGTTGCACTGGATAATTTCACCTATCGGCTTTTGCTTTTTTTTTTTTTTTTTTTCTTTTTTTAAATGGTGACTGTTATGGTTTCTGTGGTAGGTTTTTGTTGTTGGATTGTATGGTCCACATAAATATATGAATGGTGAAATGTGAAGGTGAAGTTATTGGAAATCTGAATAAAGTTGACTTTAAATGACTCAAATGGATTGTGTTTTTGTTCAGTGATTCTGATTCCTATTCCCGAGTGTGGGGTTTGGTGTTTCATTTATGTTTAGTTTTGTTATTGTTGTAACTTCAAAATTTAGTTCAACAGTTTTTTTTTTTTTTTTNTGAAATGGACAAAACTGAGAAGAGGTAGAGATTTGATTCAAAAATGGGGAGACATTGTTTGATTTTGAAAGTGGAGGATGAATTGCTCCCACCCTTTACCAAAATGGTACCAAAATGGAACCAAAATGGACGGTACACTCAAATATTTATAAAAACCCCAAAAGTGCCTAAAGTAGTATTGGGAAATTTATTGAACAAGACTTCGGATATTTCACAATTAAATCTACATAGGTGTTTTTCAATAGATTCACCCTGTAGGTATTTTTCAATAGATTCATCCTACTCGACCAAAGAAAAGAGACGTAACTTGAGTGTGATGACATGAGTGCAGTCGATTTCTTAAAGGAGACCTAACACTTAGCTGATCTGGTGTGTAAAAGACATCTTATTTATTAGTTGTTCATTTTTAACAATCTTAACTTCTTAAATATAATACAATATGATTTGAGTTGTTCCATTAATCATAAATATTGGACTAAGGCCTTGTTCTCTAGAGCTTATTTTTGTTGACTTTTGTTGATTTAAAAATCAACAAAAATCAGTAAAATCAACAAAAATCAGTAAAATCATTAAACAATTGTGCAAATGTAGGCCTTTGATCCCTATTTTGATTATTTTGAGAAACAAATGAATTTAACTATTTATTCTGTTAATTGTGCAAATTGTGTAACCGATTTTGATTATTTTGAGAAACAATTGTGCAAATGTAGGCCTTTGATCCCGATCAAAATTCATTCAGTTGAAATATAATTTGAACCCATTGTGCATTTCACATGGATCATGCTCTTGTTTTCTTAATGAATTTAACTATTTATTCCGTAAATTTTTGTGCCCACTCATCTCACGGTGATATGAAATATAGGGAATAAATAAGGCCATAACATTTTCAAAGTTACCCCGTAGTCGATTGAAATTGTTCCTAATTTTTAGAAAGTAACTCACAATAATCTCAAAGTCACCCCAAAACATTTTTTAGTCACATTTTATAGACCTCAAAATGAAACATTGCACAATGTTATTCTTCCATTTTTTTTTTTTTTGAAAGAGTAAAAGTTGTGATTCTAGTTCTTTGTTTGCATTAAAGACAACAATTGAGATGATAAAAGTATGTTATACTTAGTAAAAACAATGCTGATTTGAGATTCGTTCTCTCTACTATATTTGTATTTTTTAATTAAAATCAACAAAAAAAAATTAGAATACATAAAAAGAAAAATCTACAAGAATCAATAGAATGAAGAAAGTCAGCAAAAATTAACAAATATAAGCAAAACCTATTTCAGTAAAATCAATAAAATCAAATAAAATTACTAAAAATCAACAAGTGGTGTAAAATACAAGTCACATCACAAATTTACTAGACCCAATATAGTACATGGACTAATTTAATAGGCCCAATCTACATGGTCCATCAGGACAGACAATTCAGGCCCATTAGTTAAAAGTTACTACTAGCCCAAAACACTCAAGGCCCCAATTCGGCTTAAACCCTAAATTGCGACTCCAATGTCAAAACCCTAAACCCTAAAAAAAATGCCCTTTATAATGCGAAGCGTTAAACCTTCAACTTCAGTCAGTACCTAAAATTCCCAAAACTCCAGCCTCCTTTCTCTTTCATTTCGGCCAAGATGTATCCGCAAAGAGGTCAGTCTCTGACCCTAATTTTCTTCTCCCTTTACTCTTTAATTTCCGCTTCAAGTTTCCATCTTGTTCATGTTATTTGTTTTTTTTCGATTGTTTTCAATTTTTTTCGTTCGTAGTAACTTAGTTATGCGATTATTATCGATTTTTCGTTTCTGGGTTTTTGCAAAATGATTACTTTTTTCAATTTGGCCTGCCTAATAGTGAAGCTCAATCAAACAATAGAAACAAATCATACTTGAGTAGCTCCTGTTTTAGTTTCTCAACAGTTGTACTGGGGTTAAGGCTCCTTTTAGGCTCAACCGTTCGTTGTGGGGATGCTCTTGTTTTCTGGGCTATGATTTGTTTGGTTTTGATCTTGGGTGTATTTGAAACTTTACAAGGGATTACACAAGTTATGATGCAAGTAATGGTTATTCTTAGTCAATTAGTGTTGTTGGGTTTTCTCTAATTTTGTTGGATGACGCATTGCAGGAGGCAGAGGAGGTAGAGGGGGCAGAGGAGATGGTGGTGGCAGAGGAGGAAGAGGTGGTGGATTTGGGCGTGGTCTAGCAGCTAGGGGTGGTATCTCAAAGGGTGGCCGAGGAGGATTCGGTGACCGCGGTAGAGGCCGTGGTGGCGGTGGAAGAGGCCGTGGTGGTGGAAGAGGAGGTCAGAAGGGAGGAAGCAAGGTTATTGTAGAGCCCCACAGACATAAGGGAGTCTTCATTGCCAAGGGTAAAGAAGATGCTCTTGTTACAAAGAATATGGTTCCTGGAGAATCAGTTTACAACGAGAAGAGGATATCAGTGCAGGTAGTTTCATGCATTGAGAGTGACAGCATTAATTGTTCATTCTATTATTAAGTGGTTGGTCTGAATCTATGTTTGTGCTCAAGTAATTGTTGATAATAAATTAAATGAGATTCTTTTGTATCATTTGGGATGTTGTTTTGGGGTCTGTTAATTTGAACTGAAATGTTCTGAATTGAATTTGCTCAATTGAACTGGAAAACTAGTAACAGGGATATGTGAGACGAAAAGTCAGAACTAAGCAGAATCAAGTTGTAATTATGATGAACATACACTTAGTTGTTGTATAGTGTTTGCACATTGTTTGACATGTTATGCTCGATTGGCAGCAAGAAGATGGAACCAAGATTGAATACAGGGTGTGGAATCCTTTCCGATCAAAGTTGGCAGCTGCCATTCTTGGTGGTGTTGATAATGTATGGATTGTACCTGGTGCTCGGGTCTTGTACCTGGGAGCTGCTTCAGGAACAACTGTGTCACACGTTTCCGATTTGGTTGGCCCTGTAAGTAGTTGGTCAGATTGTAGGATCACAATGCAAAAAATATAGTTATTGTCGAATAATTTGGTCTGATGGAGTTGGTTGTTTGCAGGAAGGTGTTGTGTATGCAGTTGAGTTCTCACACAGGAGTGGTAGGGATTTGGTGAACATGGCAAAGAAAAGAACTAATGTTATTCCTATTATTGAGGATGCCAGGCATCCAGCCAAGTACAGGATGCTTGTTGGCATGGTTGATGTCATCTTTTCTGATGTTGCTCAGCCTGATCAGGTCTGCTTTTGGGTTATTGTTCTCTAATGTTGATTTGCAAATAAATGATTTCTTACTGTTACGGTTCTTTAACTGGTTTCATTGTTCTTTTCAATCTGTTTACTTGAAAGTTATTCATTTACCTTTTGCTCTTTATGGGTAGAGCCTTGTTTCACCTCTTTGATGATCTAATCTTATTTCTTTTGTTTTACTTGGAAGACTCTTTCTCCAATTTACTTGTTTTTCTTTTGCCTTTTTTTCACCTCGCTATATGTTCTAATGTGTTCGAAATCTTATTTCTTTTATTTTACTTCCAACTCTTTCTCCAATTTTCATGTTTTTCTTTCTCTGCTCAAATAATCATGCACATGATGAGTTTATCGGATTCCCCTTCAAGACTTACTGGGTGATGTGAACTCCGACTATCTGATGCGCTAAAATCATTTGTTTTGCACATTGTTCTTTAATACAGTATTTTTTATGTTCTCGTCTCTCATTTCATAAATTGATGTTTTTCTCCATACACTTCTTTCTAATCCTTGTTTGGTTTTAGCTTTTGAAAAAATCCTTGTATGGACTCTTCTTCATTTTACAAAGATGATATTGAGCTGCCGCTTTTGACATTCAATTATATCACTGATATGCTAGTTCTGTGTTATTTCTTCCGCTTCTCTTCATTGGAATGGACATGAGTAATTTGTAACATCTTTCTTGTTCTGTAAAATCTTGATCCATTCCAGTATGTCAGATGTTTTTAATTTATGCTTTGTACGTTCTATTGATCTTTGAATTTATGGTATGGTTGTGATGTGACGTGTCTTGTGTGTCAATGTAGCTTCAAATATATCTAATAACTATTGGCATTGGCTTCTAATTGCTAGGTTTTACAATGGTTGTACCAATGTTGCTTTTTTGCTGTATCTGTAATATTAAGTAGAGATCAGAGAGGTGTTGGACTTCAAACTTTCCCAAGTTCGTGGGGAAATCAAATCTTCAAACAAATTATTTGGTGTTATGTTTTTGAATCTCTGCATGTTTGCTTCTGTAATACTATGATGGGTATTACGGGATCAGCCTTTCAAAATGAAAATTAGTTTGAATATGGTTCAAGGGGGTTACATAGTCAATAACAAAGTATGCTCTCTCTTATCTTTTGGATGGTGATGGGGCACTTTAACCCATACTATCAATTTACCTAGCAGGCTCATTTCCTGCCCTTGGTTTGTATATTATTGTTTTTGAGGACTAGTTTGCATATCAAATAAAGGTTAATTGTAACATCGTTCCTATGCTTTGTGGGGAGTGGGAGATGCCTCTCTTTTGCTTTCGTACCGCTAATGAAGACATGAAAATGTAATTTACTTGTTTCTTTTCTGTTTAATCTTTGTCTATGGCCCTCCTTTTGTGATGTGGAATGGAGACCTATATGTGATAGTTTCCAGTTTACACGGTAGCTGAAATGTAACTTTGTTTGAAATATTGGATCATGTATTTTGTGAATTCAAAGTTATGCTTGGGTGTAGGCCTGTTTTTATAAGCTGACTTGTTTCTGATTTCTTGGGTTAGAAGCTACTTTTGGTGTCCATTTTCTTCTTCCACTCCTTGGCATGAATAGAATGTTGAATGACTGGTTCGGTTTAGCTAAAGTTCATGCCTGTGTTGAGTATCTGATGTTTGAAAGTTGCAAGTTTCAGTTTTCTCGCTTTAATATATTTCATGCTTACAGGCCAGGATTTTGGCACTTAATGCATCATATTTCTTGAAAGCTGGTGGCCACTTTGTCATATCAATCAAGGTTTGTTCTTTTCCTCAGTTGGTTTCTCTATTATCCGCTCTTCAGATTTTTTGAACTTAAAACACTGCCTATATATATACCCCAATTTTGAACTTGAAATCCTTCCACACACAAATACTCGCTTTTGAACAATTTGAACTTAAAACACTGCTTTTCATCATTTCTGATTTACTTGATTTGTTACTTGACACATAGGCAAACTGCATTGATTCAACAAGCCCTGCTGAGGCAGTGTTTGCTGCGGAAGTGAAAAAGCTTCAACAAGAGCAGTTCAAGCCAATGGAGCAGGTCACTCTTGAGCCATTTGAGCGTGACCATGCTTGTGTCGTTGGTGGTTATCGCATGCCTAAGAAGCAGAAGAATGCCGACAAATAGATTTGACAGATTGAAATGATCTAAAGATTAGCATAGGTTGCAACTGCTGTCAAAATGTACTACCTAGTTTTGTTCTAGAATATGATATGATATTACACCAAACTTTGTTTAATATTAGTTGGGATGATACATTTATGTATTGTTAGCTTCAGTTGAGTGGTATTTTGAATGCATCCTTTTGCTGCGCTGAGAACCTATTTTTGCTGCATTTGAGTTATCACAAGCAAAGCTCAGCTACCGCAGCTGTCTTCCACGAAGCAAAGGAGAGATTTACATAATATTTTCGAGGAAGGCTTCCATCTTCAGTTAGGTGTGAGCCTACTCTCCTTTCTTTGCTTTTTCTGGGTGGCAGACTGGCAGTTAAGTAAATTGAAAATTCCTTCCGCAGAAAAAATTGAAATTGAAGCTTGGCCTGGGGTGCTAAATGTGATTTTGCATTTGCCATGTTTTGCATCTTCCTTCTTTTGGATCTCCTACATTCATTTGAGCTTCGTCTTTCATGACTTGTCGAGTTGTGGGTTTTAGCGTTAGGTTTAGGTTTTAGGTTTGGCCGTCCGCAAATGGTAGACCAATGCATCTCTTCGCTGTGCCTGTATTGTGGCTGGATTAACTATTGAACCACTTTGAAGTCTAAGGTGTATCCTGTCAGATCAACTGGATTAATTCATGCCTCAATTATGGGAGGAATGGATTGTACATAGATTGGGTAGAGTTATTCAAAGAAATTTATTTTGATCTATAATCCTCTAGAGTCGACTCGTATATATTGGGTGAAGCGAGTAACTAGTGTTCTTAACTTGCGCTTCAGATAGAAGCCAAACAAGTAATTAGATTCATTAAGGTAAATAGTCATTACAAAATAAAAGTGTTTACTCTGCTTAATTTATTATCTTTATATTTGATCAATGATTCAAGTGAGCTTAATAATTTGCCAAATTGTTAGTATTTGTTTTGCACAAGTGGTCAGTCTTGATATGATATACTTCTAGTATGATTTTTCTGCCTGACATGCTATATATGGCAAATTATGTCAAAAAAATCAAGTTGTTGGTTATTAGTATTTGATAAGTGGAATCTGTTAGTTAGAACTAGAAGTATGTCAATGAAAAAACAGCTGGGAATGTGCCGTCATATGCAACTAGGATTCTTTCTAAGATTTTGATTGGATATATGAAGATCTTATCGCATCTTTGAAACTATATTACGTTATATATATATATAAACTTAGGCCTTGTTCTCTAAAGCTTAATTTTGTTTTGTTAATTTTTGTTGATTTTAGCAAAAATCAACAAAAATCAGTAAAATCAACAAAGTCTCTCTATGACGAATCTAACGAATCAACAAAAATCAACGAAAATCAACAAAGATCAGTAAAATCAACAAAAATCAACGAAAACCAAAAAAAATCAACAAAAATAAATAATCAACAATAAATATCAACAAAAATAAGTTGAAGATAACAAAGCCTTAGCTTATAGAGTTACATTTACGTCATACTACATTGAATATTGTAGTATAATGTATAGTACTGCATTTATCGATCTCGACTATTGGTAATAGCGAATTCACCAAGTGTTGCCATATTTTTGAGTCTTGACAATCTTACCTTCCCTTTTGTCATGCATGTTACAACTTGTAACTCTAGTTGCCATTTACATACAGTATACTTTTTCTTTACAGTACTCAACATGCCATTTTGACTTGCACCTATTACTGCTATTAGAGGTTAGATTTTATCAGTAGAGGTTTTGCATTCTCTCTGATTAGTGATTACCGGAATTCCTAATATTCAAGGAATAGAAACTGAACTTCTGTACAGAAAAATAGAAGCTAATATAGACAACACGTCTGATCTATGTACTTCGGCTTAAGCAAACATCGTATACAACAATTCAACAATAATAGTTACAGTACATTATTATGCTTAGTGACAGTTTGAAGTCACTTTAGTTATATGGTATTTGTAGTAATTAGGTGAGATTGCATAGATTTTTAGTTTTGTTTTATAAAAAAAAGCTTGGGAGCTTTACAATTAGATAGGACGATTGCGATATATGGTTATGCATGAGAAAACATACGCAGTTGTAATAGACGTAATTAAAACAAAGGTACATAAATAAATACAAAAACATAGTTGTATAGAAGGATGGACAAATTATGATTAGTGATTACTGTTATTAATAATATAATCCTTCCCCCCTTTCCCTATGAGTCGTGTTGCAACGGGAAACAAATCGCAAGGATAGAAACATACATTGTAGACCTTAATTGTATTCTATGATCATGTTATATGTTCACATTGTGCGAATATAATCACGTAATTTTCTGAGTGAAAAAACTTGAAACATCAACGTCTCGTATAATTTGTTTATGTTCTTTTTCTTTTTTTTCCCCCTAAAATTTTGTGCATACCTATTGACAAGTTCTAATGTGGAATTTGATTACTTAGACGATAAAGAAGTTAATAAATTGATAATCGTTAGTCGTTATTAGTTACACGCACGTAAACTCTCAATTCACCATATTTGCATGCGCTCCAAAAACTTACGTGAAAAAAAAAATGTATTTTCTTCCCCCTTGTAATGTTTCTTTACTGTGCATGCATTTCCCTTAAGGAAGGAAATCAACCTTAAGGAAGGAAATCAACCGATTCATACTGTCACAATACTATAAACGAAGCTTACTGAAAGCTAATGTGTGTTCAACTTTAGAGTTTATACTCATTTCATCCTCTGTACTCCTTGCTTTTAACCTTAGTAAAATCACCAATGGCTTATTCCCCCTCCTCCTCATCTTCTCATAAAGACCCCGATTGGGCTTGGTTACCTAATGAAATACTTTTCCTTATCTTAAGCAAATTTTTTCTCTTATCTGATATTATGGCTTTTGGTAGTGTTTGCAGTAATTGGCGTTCTGTTGCGCAAGAGAGGCTTCGCAAGTTAAACATCCAACCAAACATGTCCTTCCACAGGCGGCTGCCTATGCTGCTGGTACCCACCAACGACAACAGTGAAAACAAGCGAAATTTATATAATGTCCTTGATGGGCAAGCTTATGATCTTGGCTTACCAATGCCTTCCAACACCAGGTGCATTGGTTCTTCGCATGGCTGGTTAATTTTTATCGAACATGTTTCTTTTGTTATAACCCTTTACAACCCCTTTTTCTTTGAGAATAGTAGCATGAAAACTATTCACCTCCCACCATTTCTTGCCGCAAAAGAAGCGAGTGAAATGGAGGAAAACCTCAATAATTTTTACCCAGAATATTATATCTCTAAAGCTGTACTTTCGGCTGATCCTATTTCATGTCCTAACTACACCATCTTCCTGATTTATAGTAATATAAGAACACTAGCCTTTTGGAAGTCCGGTGATGAAACTTACACCTACATTGATGAACATTACCACCTGTATGACATTGTATTTTTTCAAGATCATCCTTTGGTGGTCAATTTCTGGGGAAATGTCTACATTATTTGTGACACAAATCCTGATCAGTTAACGCGGCTCAGGCTTGTGAAGGTGCAAGCTACGGGCGCTCTAGGGCAATTCACTCGTAGATACCTTGTAGTGTCTGAAGATGGAAACACTCTCTTTCAAGTGGTGAGGATTGTGAGGTCATATATGAATCAAAATAATGAACCTTTGTATGAAACTACTTGCTTCGCAGTATGCGAGCTTAAGCGTGTGAACGGGGTTCTCATGTGGGTCAATGTGACAAACATTGGCGATGGGGCGTTGTTCTTAGGGGACAACTACTCGACTTATGTAAGAGCAATTGATTTTGGTGCAAGAATCATGCCCGATTCTATCTACTTCACCGATGATTATCACGATGTTCTTGCCATTTCTGACAAGCCTTATCAACTCGTTGGTCCTAGTGATATGGGTATATATCGCGTCACAGATTCAACGTTGTTTTGGCATTATAAGCCATGTCCTAGGCAAAGGCATCTCCCCCCTCCCATCTGGATTCTCCCTACACTGTAAACAAGGATGTTTTGAACTTTTGATCCTTGCTTATGAAATTGTTTGAATTGGTTATAAAAGGCTGTCTTTTTATATGGATTGTCTCTTGGTTTTTCTTTAGTTTTATGGATCTAATCTTTTCTAGTTTTAATATTAGCTTCTGTTGTTGTTGAAACAGCTGAATCTTGTCTTGTAAAAGTACTATATAAGGTGATAAGATTTATCCTCAATTGCGCTGCGATGTATTAACATTTAAACATTGACAAATTTGATCGTAATGGGTATGTATTCAATCAAAATGGGTAAAACACATCATACCGAAGGAGACATTATCCATGCAATTTGGTTAAAATTAAAAAAAAATAGCCTATGTCAGAAGTGGGATTTGAACCCACGCCCTCGTTAGAGGACCAGAACTTGAGTCTGGCGCCTTAGACCACTCGGCCATCCTGACTTATTGCTATTGTTTTTCATTTTGTTATTTATAAACAATTATTTTACATGTTAACCATAAGTTAGCTTAGATGTGAACTCCAAAGGGAATAAATCTACTTGATTTCTTACCTTGTTTTTCACTTTTACTTGATTTCTTACCTTCATGAAAAGAATACAAGAAATCATACTTTTGTTTTAATGGAGCTACAAAGATGAGATAAATCACAGTTTGGGATTTTATTTTATTTTATTTTTTCTTTTTGAAGCAGTTTGGGATTAAAAAAATAGAGTACCAACTCAAAACATTGAAAAGAAAAAAACTAACTTAAATATCTAACATCTTCTAGAAAGGGAAAAAAAAAAAAAAACTGCGGCCAACCCCCCTATATAATTCGACTTTTGTGAAAAACTTTCCTATAAAACTTGTAAGGAACCCCCCTATATCACATAAAAAATTTAGTAAACCCCCTCTCCGGCCATTTTTGAACTTTTTGGTGCGTTTTCATTTTTTATGACCGTTTTACCCCTGTGTAATACTAATTATTTACCATTTCCCTATATTTTACCTAGTTTAATACTACTAACCCAATCCACTTCTTCCCACCTATGTAATCTCAGTCATTCCCTCAATCTCTCTCCCTCAATTCTCTCTATCGTTTGGGTTCCATCTGAAGATCGAATTAATTGAAGAATTGGCCCACTTAAATTTCGTCCCCTATCATCTCATTATATGTGTTAATTTATCTTATCTCACTCTATTGTTTGTTATTGATAATTAGGGTTAGATATTAAATTAAGTGAATTGGGTATTGTTGATTGTGGGTAATAGAATAAGTTGAAATTGGTAGTCAAATTGAGTAGCATTAAACCAGGTAAATTAAAGAGAAATGGTACATAATTATTAAATAGGGGTAAAATGGTCATAAAAATGAAAACTCACCGGAAAATTCAAAAAGTGGCCGGAGAGGGAGTTTACTAAAAGGTTTTTGCGATATAAGGGGGTTCCTTACAAGTTTTTTTTTTTTTATAGGGGGGCTTTCACAAAAGCCGAATTATATAGGGAGGTTGGCGGCAATTTTTCCAAAAAAAATAAATAATTCACTCCTATTTGTCTTACTCTCAGTCACCTTCAATACTAATTCGATCGGTTTTGGGTATGTTCAGTATGAGATTCCATAATGTTGAAGGGTATGTTTGGCAAAATCAGTTGCAAGATGTAGCTGTAGATGGTGCTTCAAAAAGTGTTTGTGGCAACTGACAGAAAAAAGAACAAGCTGCAAGTTGTAGCTTTACTCAAAAACTAATTGTAGGTACCAAACATAGCCTAATTAGATTTCTGGTCATATTGCTTGATAAGGATTTAACTTTTATTTGCATTAATACGATTGGATTTATACTTTGATACATTTAATGCAAATATCGTGATGGCTTAAATTAAAGTTTATAAGCTATATATATATATAATTTTCAGTGGAAATATTTGTGTTATCTAAAAACTTTCCTAGCCATATGGATACGGGTCTATCTAAGTTGGACCTACTCTATTTTGGATAGATTATGATTTCAGGTTATTTCGAATTGAGTACAATCATATTCGGATCGATTTGGTAAACTGAGTATATTTTGATGTAGAAGAAAGTTAGAATTGTCGCTAAGGATGTTAAATATTATTGACCAAAGGGCATCATATTCGATTATATTTGGTGTAATGGGGAGAAAAAACCATTCAGAATGACACAAATTATTCTACCTCAATAATCCATTTAAATTCACCACCATACCATTTCATCTAAAAACAAAAACATTTTAAAGCAGTGTTGTCTTCTGTTCAAACACATGCATCCTTTTTCTGTAGATGGAGCATGATTGAACAAGTTAAGTTATTTCCAAATTCAGTAAAATTGTCAACACTGATATAACTAGCTGTTTAGCTTAAGAAGTACCTAGTGAAGAGTCTTCTTCAACACATCTTGCTCAAATCTGGAACTATAGCTATAACCAACGTCCTTTATACATCAGGACGCCATACACAAGGATATTTCAGAAGATCTGACGTGTGTTCAGAAAGGATGGAGTCCATTGTTTCGATGAAGAAAACTGATCATCAATGGTGAACTAAAACACCAAACTATCACTTCGGCCAAAGATCCAACACTCTCATCGAAAGGAGCCTCGGCTAAGACAATTGGAAATCAATATGTGCCAAGTAGAAGTGATTCATACACCATTGTGAGCCTTATCGGGTGAGATGTCTTGCCCACCCCACTTCCGCATGCGGCTATTTGTTTTTTCTACCTGCAATTTCACATTTTTAATCAAATATCCATGTCTAAACAGAGGAGTTCAGGAAGACAGCAAGAAAGTAAGTTGGGCCTTAACCCATTAGCTTAAACATTTTGGTTGAGTTGGTTCCTTCACTATCCTAAAGGTGAAAGTCATATTGTTCTATACACCTAACTTATCTATCATATGAAAATCCCAACTCACTTTAGCTAGTCACGCAATTAAGCCCTACAGGAAAGTAGCTTCGTGTTCAAAGAAGATGAATGCTTAACATGTAAAAATCAGCTCACCTCTGTGTTCCAATTGGTCCGATAAAGAACAAACAAAAGAACCAATGTCTGCAAGGCAGTTCCAGCTATCAAGCCCCCCCAAATGCCCTATCATCACAAGAAACATCATTTAGATCATACTAATCAGACTTGGAGGGAATTAAATAAAAAATGTGCATAATGGCAAAGAAAAGAAGTGCAAGTACCTGTACTCCTAAATGTAGTACATAGCCCAGTATCCATCCAAGAGGGAGGCCGAACACATAATAGCAACCCAAGTTTATATATGCCACAAGGGCTTGCCATCCACCTCCAACAGCAACACCTATAAAAAATACACTATCAAGCTAAATCTTAAAAAAAAGAATACTTTTGACCAGGGCTAAGAAGATACAGTTACTTGCAGGATTAATACCTGAAATGACGGGCTGAACGCTGTTAAGAACCATTGTTACACCAAGAAGCCAAGCTAATTTGGCAACAGCTAGCTGCAAATCCTTGCTATCAGTGAAAATGATAGCAAAATGGTTCCTCGCGATCAGGATAAGGACCATGCACAAAAGCCCAATAAGAAGAGACTGGAAAACTGTGGCATAGACACTGTATTTGGCTGCTCTTGGGCGTCCAAAACCTAGCTCATTTGATACTCGTACACTAAAGAGAAGAAATAATAAAACCAGTTCAGAATTGACAACTCTATGTAACGTGGCCAATTGGAATAGCTTCTTAGTTCCTAACATGCAGCATATGGGAAAAAAGAGAGAAAGAAAAGTGATGCTTTGCATAAAGCTGTGTTGTTGCACCTAAAGTTACAATCTCATCACTCACCTTATGGCACCATTTATTCCAATGAATATCATAGCTTGAAGTCCATTTACGTTTGTACTGAAACAGAATACAGAAAGAAAGAATTGCATTAATATTCATGTTTCCAGGAAGAAGAGCTATATAGCAATTTTGATCCACAGATATCCAAGATAGTACGCCAGTACACAATGGCAGTATCTGGGCTATAACAGAGCTAGCAGCAGAAAAGAATACAGAACCATATGCCCATTAAAGTGAGTCAGTGACTCATTTTACTTGAATTACCCTCTAATCAGTTGACAGTAAACCTTAGCAAGTTGATAACTCACATGATTAAAAGCAGAAAAGCATGCATACTAATATGCAATAGATCCATAAATATGAAAGGCATAACAGTGTGTGTTTGACAATAGAAAACTAGTAGGCTATCTCTGAACTCACCAGATAGAAAGGGACCCAACAGATATCACAGCATTATCAAGATGACCAGCGAGGAGAGTTATGCTCATCATATACCAAATCTCAAGGCATAGCATCACAGCTGATGCTAAGGAGAGCCTAACAAAGGCCCATATCTCATTAAATGCCGCCCATGAGAACCCTGTCCATGCATCCTGACACCAACCAAAAACATAAACCACTTGGGCCAAAGCAATCCCCCAACTCGTGATATTATAAGCTGCAGCCGCACCTAACAGACCCCAGCCAAATATATGAATGAAAATCCAGAGCATAGCAGTATGTCCAATAAGAGCCACAAGCCCTATCCATGCTGTTATATCAACCTTGCTTTGGGCTTGTAGGAACTTCTGAGTAGGAAAATTTATAGCAAGCGAGAACAATTGAGGGATGATAAGGATGGTGAAGTTTCCAGCAAGCTTAGCTATCTCATGGTCCTGTCCTAGAAGTAATAGGACTGATTCAGAGAATATGTAAATCGGCAGGAGCGCAAGACAGCTGACCACCAGGATAATCCAAGAGCGTTGCATGTAAATTCCAAGCATATAAACTTGCCCGGCACCAAAAGCTTGGCCACACAGTGTCTCTAGTGCACTTCCCATACCCAACTACAATTTTGAAAAGCAATTTTGGACCAATTAATTTCTGAATAGATTTACAACAGCTATTGTGCCATAGCAGAGTAAAAATGATACAGTAAACTAAAGCCAGCATATCCTAAATGTAACTATCCAGTCCGGGTCAAGTGGTCATATAGAAGCTTGATGTGTGTGATATCATTACTAGTATGCATGTAAACTCTTGATCAAGTCTGTGAGATCCAAACAACAGCCCAGTAAGCAGCACCAAGGCTTCTGAAAAAGCCGGTGCTGGAGAGAAACCATGGATTGCTCAATTAAACTAAACCTTCAACAACTAACGAAAAGAGCAAAATAAATTGCAAGCAGCAGGTAAGAGGAGAAAGTGGCAAGACATTGACTAAAATCACTAATCATTCTTTCTCTCAATTATCCACCTAAGTTTTTGGTGGTTCATATGGAGCAAGCATTTAGTTTTTAGACATCTCTCATCATCCTTTATCTTTCATGTACTGTACGTATAAGCTAGCTATATAGAATGTGCTACATATCTGATAATGTAACCTTCTACATTCTCAAGTACCATTGTTGTGAGGTCCTTGAAAATAAAGATACATTAGCTAGGTCCATATCTCGACCTGGAAATGCTCTGGAGACAAGATTATGAGAATATTCTTTCGCCGTTTTTTAAAACAATCTAAAGTATACAAGAAATTAAACCTTGAACTACCTAGAATTTATTATATCCCTTTCAACCCTAAATGATGGACCAAATTCAATAACAAAGTACCACAAGCATAAACTTCTCTCCAAATATTACAACTTAACAAAAAAAACAATTTAACACAGTAGTATATTACTCACATAAACATTCAAGGGTCCAACAGATAAATGATTCAAACAAAGGGAAGGGATAGAGGAGATTGAGCAGAGCATTAATAGCTGTACAATAATATAACTATTTAGCTTAAACTTCATCCTGTATAAGGACAGAAAAATTTATAGAGAAAAGCACAAATAATGGCCCATGAGGCAGACAACTTTTGATTTGACAAAAATCAATAAATCCCTATGGGACCAGGGGAGAGAGCAAACCACAGAGAAAAAATGCTTAAAAGTTCACTAAAAAAAACAAAAGCCTCCAAACAGTAGGACAAGAAATAAAAAGAAAAGGAATAGGTTGAAACAAAAATAACAGCATACAACAATCCAAAGGCAATAAAAGTGAAAATTTGTTATTTGTCACAGGCCCAGGAAAAAAAGATACTACACCTCCCACCTCACATATAAGACCCAAACAAACATTAAACAAACCCCAAAAAAAATATAATCAGCTTAATGGATAGAAAATCAATGCAAATCACAAACTTTTCTAATACAAATTAAACGCCTTACCAAGCTCTTATTACAATATATTCCGTCTGTTTCACAATATAGGTTTTTAAGATTATGGTCCACGGGTTTAGAAACCCTTAAATCTAGAAAAGAAAAAAAAAAAAAAAAGACACTTAACTAAAATCAAGCTAAGATTGGTTGACATTTCCCAGAAATGTCCACCTCTAGCTCATAGGAATATGGATGAGTATATGTATAGCTAACTTGCCTAACTATCATCCTTGGACCCCATAATTAGGAGGAAGCTACCAATAATTTGGCAGGAGTCTCATCAAGACTACAACGCAATGTTTCTTTCTTTATTTCTTTTTTTTTCTACCTGGTAGCAAGACAATCAATGCATCTCCGATCAAAAATTTAATAAAGAACAAATTATCTGTAGTTGTAGGAGTACTAAACATTCTACTAGACTCTTTTCCTACGTTGCTTTATTATCACAGTTACTGGGAACAGTCGTCATGGCTACTGTTGACAAACACTTGCCATGTTATTGAAAGATATTAACTCTAAATAGGATCAACTCATCAGGTACATAATAAATTAAACATTATTGATTTATTGCCCAATGAGTTTGCAAGCAATGGTCACCATCAACCCTTGCCATTTTTATATTTCGTGTGTGTTGACAAGGATTAGGAGGAACTTCATTTCTCCAAAGCATGGCTAAGGTTCCGTATCCATATACACAGCGTCAGATATTTTTAGGACTATTTTCATATAGGTTCTCCTCCCTACGAGCCTTAAAGGTTTTCTATAATGTGTACAAGTTCGTTATAGTTAATATATAATTTATTGGTAGGCAGTGGGCCAAACATTGTCATCTTATTGAATAATATGATCTCTACAGATGATTAATTAACTTAATAAACTAAAAAGGATGCAATTTCCACACCCTTAACACTTAACATCCATGTCGATTAGTTCTCCCTGTTCAGAATTTTCATGGTTTTTCAGTGAAAGCCGTTAGAAATCGAATCCTCAACTTCACTAGCAACACATTCAAACCACCAAAAACACTACAAACAAACAATATTCATAACAGAAAAATGTACTCTATTTTCACACTTCATCACATTCAAAACAAAAATGCATATAGAAGAGAGAGCGAGAGACACACACCAAGAAGCCGAAAGACAAACCGCCTATGACAGAGATAGAAATAGTGACGGCAGAGAGCTGAAGGTCACCGAGATGACCAACGAAAATGTTGGTGACAGTTTGAGTCCCAAATTGGCACAATATGTTGAAGACGATCGGAAATGCAATCTTCCATAGCTTCGTCATCTCTATCCAGAACACCGATGCCGCCTCCCTGACGCTCTCCACCGGCGCGTAGTCTCCCTCGCCGGCGCCGGCGACGACACCGGAGTCATGATCTCCTTCGCCCTTCAACAATGGCACTGTTGTTGTTCCCTCCATTTCCGCCATTTTTCTCTCTCCTCATCAATCTCTCGTATAGCGAGCTTTTCTTTGGGTGGTTGTGTGTGAGTGTGTGTTGTGTGTACTTATAATTTTGAAGAGAGAGAATTTTAAAGTGAGGGTGAGGGGTTTGGTTTGGGTTGGGAAGTTTAGAGGGGATTTGGGATGGTGGTTGTTGCAGTGTAAGGCCTTTGGGGGGTGCACGTATTTACCGGTACTTTTATTTATTTATTTTTATTTTTACTTTTAACTGCGTCTGATGGGTCGAAAACTCGAAATCAAATAAAATGGGAGCATTTACTAGCTTCATAATCATGTAGTAGATTGTCCTCTATGAAAATAGGTGGTGTGATCGGATACTAAAATACCCATATCTGTGTTCTGGTTTTTTATCGCATACATCGTGTGCATGATTAAATTTAACATAATAATACTTTAAAAAAAATAAAAAGAATATAATTATAGTAGGTTATTATCGCACAGGATTCGTGCATAATTAAAGTGTAGCACAATACTTAAAAAAACTAATAAAAAAAACTCAATTGTATTAATAAAAAAGAGAATATTATATCATTCTTAGATAAAATAATACTCCATGTGAAAAAAAAAATAATATGAACACAACTTTAGATTGGAGTAAAAAATCCAACCTTCAAAATCGCAGCACTCCTATATGAGTTGCAATCAGCTGAGTTGCTCTTTAGAATGAAAACAATTTGATCAACCCTCTATCTCTCTCATTTCCTTATTGCAGCCAGATTTAACATTATTTCCTTCTTCCCCTTACATCTCTTTGATCAAAGTGTACAGGTAAAAGAACTACAAATATGACAACTATTTTACGATAATAATACGAAAATACTACTCTACAAAGATAGTACTGTTAATAATCGATTTATATAAGTATACAGGTAAAAGAAGTGCATTATAATTTATAATTTTAAAATAGGTTGGATATGCACAAAAGTTTAAAATATGGATATCTATTTACTCAGTTACCTGGTGGATATACAAATGAGGTTTTGCTAAATGGAGGTAAAAAATTGTCGATATTGATATGGATATGTAGTCATCTGATCCATATCTGACCCATGGCCCTCGTATATGGGTGATTAGTAAAAGGCATCTGAGGGCTCTTAGGGACCCGTATCCCGACCCTGAGCTCCTCCCAAGTCTTTGTGGGGTTACACGTGCGATATCGTGGAAAAATAACACAATGCGATTTTTGAGTTTTCGAGACCTCGTTTTGCCACTTATAGCCCACGATTTCGGGCAGTTATGGGCGTTGGTTGAGTTTTGCACACTGGCGTGCGTGGTGACTTAGGGGACTCATGAGGTCCCTTCGTTGCTCGAGGGACGTTCCGATCAGCCTAACTACCTTTGTATCCACGTTTTCGGCGTTTAGGGCCTCAAATTGGGTGACCATTACGGAGCCTCCAAGGGCTCTTAGGGACCTGATTTTCGGCCATGTGATCCTCCCACCTCCCTATAGGGTTGCCTGTTCATTTTCTTGAAAAATATCACACTTCGATTTTTGAGGTTACAGGATCTCGTTTCGCCCATTTATATCCCACGCTTTCAGACCATACCACACTTGAGTTTCGTTCCACCGAGGTGTGTGTTGACTTAGAGGGACTCAAGAGGATCCCTTGTAGCTTGAGGGGGTGTTCCGAGCAGCCTAACTCCCTTTGCACCCATATTCTCGGCATTTGGGGCCTCAAATAGAGTGACCATTACAAGGCCTCCGAAGGCTCTTAGGGACCCAATTTCTTGCCATGGACTCCTCCCACCATCCTATGGGGGTTCCCATGCGTTTTCGCGAAAAAATGTCACACTTAATTTTTGAGGTTCCAGGCCATTTTGTCCACTTATAGCCCACGCTTTCAAATCATACCGGGCACCGCCGCACCTGTTGAGTTTTACACCGTACCACTGACGTGCGTGGTGACTTAGGGAGATCCAACAGGCTCCCTCGTGGTTTGGGGGGGGGGGGGGCATTTCGAGCGGCCTAACTTCCTTTGCACCCATATTGCACTGAATGAAATTGGATTGAATTGAATTGAAAGTGAACTTAACTTATCTGAAATTAAGATGAGAACAAAGCCTAGTAGTATAGTCTTTCACTCCTTTTCTCTCAAATTTCAGCTCAGATGTTATAATATACATAGCATATTGTAACCTAAATTCCTTGATTAAGCCTCACTATATATCAGACCAAAAACATTGAAGGAAACTGTCATGGTAGAAAGTAGGTACTGTAATTTCTTTTTTGGGTACAAAAAGTAGGTCAACAAACACAGAAACAAGATCTAGTAAGAACGAAAAGATGCATTGATGGTTGAAATTTAAGAGCAACACATTTCCGTAAAATGTGATGAAAGTAAAAGAACCAATAAGCCCACAACGAAACTTATGGAGCTCTCTTGGTTGGGTTTCTCTACCTCATTGAGCTTCTCTAGGCCCGGCTTTGTTTTCTTGTGGAAACTGGGCTTATTACAGCGCCTTAAATGTGATAGATAAATGACATTTGGGCCAACTTTTGAACTGGGCCTGCTTTTACAAGGCACCTGAAACTAAATCAATGGCTGCCTCGTGAAACATTCTTTCTTTAGGAGTATTGATAGTACTATGGCCTTGTGCGATATTGAGATCTAATAATACTCCCTCCATGTGAGTTGCGGAAAATCAAGTGTCAACTTCAATTGATAACAGATGGAGTACTACAGTAATATTTCTTTGAATTACATTTACACTCCTAAATAACAATAAAGTACTACTTAGTATATTGTTTACAATCAGTATATTTCTCATTTTGATGTAGTTAAATGAAAACGATACATTACATTTTTCAATAAATAGCAACAAATCTCATACCATACACATGTTGATTAACAATAATCAATGAGTACTTGTGAATATACAATCAATACATAAAGCGATATATTTTTTAATACATCCATTTGCATACAACCTTGTAGAAAAAAAGAAAAAAAATAGTTATCACAATATAGTTAGCCTTTAACAAATTGTCTATGTCAGTTATATTAGATTTCAGGTTTGATTCCATCCTCTTTTATTGTATGATGGATTGTGATTTGTGATGTATAAATATCATAATTGTACTGATCTCTACTCCTCCTGTATGAAATCAAAAAAAGAATTCCGGCGGATCCTTATTTGATGATGTCTAGTAATAGAACAATTAGACCCATTTGAAAGCCATTAATAAATACTGAGTACGACGGGATTGTGATTTGTGATGCATAAATATCATAATTATGTGACGCAGATTGTGATTTGGAACAAGCCAAGCTTTTCCCAGTTTTGATGCTTTTGCGTGATATATCAAATCTTTAAGCCGCATGCATATATCCATATCATATTTCTATCATTTGTAGTACTATGTAATATCAAATCCATTATTATATATGCAATCTTAGAAAAAATTTCATCCCAGATACAGTACGGTCCAATGAACCATTTTTAATTTTATTATTTTATCTCTCATCACTGAATATGTATTATACCTCAGTTAGATTATGCCCTTTTTTACATAATAATACTGCATGTGATACGATGATTGATGCCTCAAAATCACATGATGATACAATACCTTTGGCATCTATATTTTCCCACTTTTTGATTCCCATATATACTCCACTATTATGATTGCTGCCTACCGGCGTTGGAGCGTGCCTATATGTTCCGACTTTTCTCAATGTTTGATTTTCTTTTATTTACATAAATTGATTTCTTTTTTTCTTTTATATGGGTTGAATGCATATAAGTTGATGCAGACGGGCATCATAACCAGATCTCTTATATTATCCCTATTTAAATACTTTCTCAAAAAACAAAAAATGATCGTTAAATTTGGAGATCAGTTTTTGATGTACGTGGGAAGGACTCAAGAGGGGGGGGGGTGAATCGAGTCCTTCAAGTTCTTGAAGCTTTTTCGAACTTAAAACACAATGTGGCACAGTTCTGTTGGAACTGTTCCACTCAAAGGCAACGTACAGAAAGTAAACAATGAACACACGATTTAGCGTGGAAAACCTCTCAAACCACCGAGAGTAAAAACCACGACCC
>BSSO01001433.1:0-23675 GCA_030267885.1 Mesembryanthemum crystallinum
GCCAATTGTATGCCTTTTTTTAAAGAAAAATAAAGTTAGGCATATTTCTTTATCTGACCTTTACCAGAAGTCAGTGACTTCTCAAGGCTCACAAAAACTAATACTCCATTAAGGTATACTCGTCTTTTCTGATCCAAAAAAATGGTTTACTTGTTTTTGAAGAATATGCACCAATGCCTCGCTTTCTTAGCACAATATATGGTAAGTGCAGAGAGCAGCATAGAAGTCTCGAAGGTGCTAGTTTTTCACATAGGAACGGACCCATAGACCAACAATGTCGTGTAGTGCTTATTTCCAATCATTTAATGTCACAATAGAACTCCTTGTATTGCTGAATCAGCTGTGGTAGCTTGCATTCTGTTCCTCTATATACAAATTGAACCAGTTAATTCAGATGCAAGCTGGAGTGTGGAATCTCAATTGAAGTGCAGACCAGCAGATGCAGGATATAACAAGCTTTCTGACCAGCACCATTTCAGCTTCAAAGTAAAAGGGTAATGAACCAAAGTGGATACACTGGCAACAGAAATACAAATATGAGTGCTAGACTACAGCATTACTTGTAATGAGCATGTAAAAACACAAAAACTCGAAAAGGGGATTGTTCAGAACTCTTAAGTGGTCATTTTACAAGCATGTACCTGGTGTAATTAATTGTAATTCTCTGTAATTTGAATTTAGATGATTCTAGAAATGTGAAACTGATGTATATATACTTGGTTAATGATGGCGAAACTCAAGTACATTATTACACAAAAGGGAACTTCATTATAATGTTTCAGCAAGTTGTAGATTAAGTAACAAGGGTATGAGAAACCAAGTAAAAGTATTTTTGCAAGAGCAGGGTTTTCAGTCAAAATATCTGGAAAAACAAATATGGACATTGAGATCTGGAAAATGATTGCAGCAAGCAGAGAGAGAGAGAGAGAAAGCCCCCACATATGTGGAAATCGGAACATCAAGATATATTGCAGGAAGGAAAAATTTAAAACTCATCTATCTGTGAAATTTTGATGGGACACCCAAACTCTGAACAATATCTGAAAACAGAAACTTTCAAGCCAAAGAACAGAGATGCAATGTTCATAGGAATAGAAGAGCTGAGGCAGTGACAACAACTGCAAAGCAATATGCGCTAGATGAGATAAACTAGACTAGATTTTTGCTCTTAGGCAGGTTACGATAAGTCATATTCTATAAGCTGGCTTTTGGCTACTTGATGTAACCTTCCTCGTTCTGTACATAGGGAAACCCCAAAAGAGCGAGATGAAGACAAAGCTCACAACTTTTACCAAAAGGGTTACACCAACAAAAAAGTAAAAATATCCAACAAAAAAAACGTTTCAAATCGAGAAAAATAAGATGATGGCACAGTACTAGTAGTCTGAGAATGTGATATAGATTTTAGCTGAAGCTTACAAAATGATGGTACATTAACAATAGAATTGTGCTTTATTTGCCACTGTAACTAGTTCAAACACCTAAAATACATTGCTGAACTGTCAACTCAAAAAATTTCAATAAGTAATTTTTTTTTCTTCTGGAAAAAACAATTTCAATGAGTATTAGATTCTGCTCACCCTATATAGCCTTACTTCCAGTGTTAGTTTACATCCCCCTCCAATTGTTGTGCAATTGTTGCTAATTTGTGCTGCAGTAGATTCCATTCGGTTTCTTGGCCATATCCCACTTGATCAAATGCAGGATTTCCATTGAAGCACATATCAGTAGAATTGGGATGACAAGCTTTCTGACTACTCCAGCTTTACAGTAAAAGAAGAACACAACCTATCAATGATAGCGAAACAGAAGGAAGAAGTTGAGGAACATCATGAAAAGTTCAAAATTGGAATTAAACATGATGCCACCAAATTTCCTATACATGCAATTAACTAACTGAGAAGATGGCTAATGACAATGGATTCTACATAAACAAGCTTAATGCTGCACTTGTTAGAATCAGTGGATAAGCCACATAACCAGAATGATTGACGTGTTTCAGTTAAATGTTTATGATGAACCACGGCCTACTGAGAACTGAGTAAAACTACCAGTGATATTCAGAAAACCAGCTTCTCCAACCTCATGCACGAAATCTCTTCAGCAAACCAAATCTTTTAAGCAATTTTCTCCTTCATACTTACAAATTTGAGTGCTAGATTACAGTACTTGTAAGAAACAAAGTTTGTGGCTGTGTTTTGAAGTGATCTACTGATCTACATTACACAGCATTGTACTCCTACCCTTCTTTAACTTTTAGATCCTTAGGAGAATCGACAAGTAATGTCTCAACGCCAGTGAGTGGTCACTGATATCTTCTAAACATGTAGTATATATTGTAAATGATACTCTCTGTAACAAGATTAATTAGCTAATCATTGAAAATATGTCAGCAGCTGCAAGCCAGCTGGCAAGTAACTGGGAGACTTGCATAGACCAGTTTCAATGATTGCGTGAAAAAAAAATACCATTATACTAAAAATAAAATAAGGCATATCAAAGGACAAGGAGTTCAACTGCTATACTGTAACAACTATTAGCTGGGGAAGAGAAAAGTTTACTTGTTGCTGTATACAATGTTTTCAATCACAATGTCTATTGTCTAGCAGAGTTCAAAAATATTGAATGCAGCATGCAGAAAGAGAAATAGTCCAAAATTTGTGAAAATGGGTATAAATCAATTCTAAAGCAAAACAAGCACAAAGAAACAGCAATAGACGGACCAACCTGATAAAACGAAATTTTCTTTCGGTAATGTATCGTCCATCTTGGCCTCACTTGCTCCTTGCACCAGTCAATGCAAGGAGCTGTTTTTTGCTTTGTTATTGAAAAATATGACATCGCTTCCGTGATGTAGGCCACCGACAAAGACGTGCATGCTTGATTTCACTGACAACAAAGCAGATACTAGTAGATCTGAACTGCATTTACAAACCCCATGTTCAGATTCACGTAGTACAAATGCCAAAAAACGCAAAGCTAAACTTGAGTCCAAGTATAGGCATTATATTACCCATACTTTAATATCATGAAAACATTATTACCCATTTACACAAAATACATGTAATGAAAATAGTGAAAAGGAGAAAATAAAAACGTTCAGTGCCAGGATCAGTTTGAGGACCATGCTTGGCAATGTTGTTGACAAAGATTTGATAGCAATTGTGTTATAGATTGGATTGCTGAATATTTATCAACCAAAGGAGCAATGATCAACGTAAGAGTAGGGCAAGTATATTTGCCTGATAAGCAATAAATTTCCAGCTACTTTTATAGATATGAACTGATAAACAAAGATTCTCTCAATAATTAAGGTCATCATGAGTTTTTAACAAAGAAAATCCTAGTTACTATTTACCTGTTTATTCTGAATCTGAATCCGAAGAATACAATACTAACTGAATGCGGGGATGTGTTGAATTTTGGGCCAGTCCTCTTCGCCGGAGGCTTTGGCATCTCTGCTCCAGGAACCTAGAACACGGAAAAGCACGAAGGGATTGGAGAGAGGAGAAGCAGCCTGAGCCCGTCCACTCTGGCAGCCTTTTCAATGGACAGTGTTCAATCGTCAGGTCTAGAGGTGAGGTGGTGCATCCCCCTTGGCAGTTTCACAATCTTTGGCAAGTAAGTCCAAGGGACGGAGGTGTGACCAAGGGATCTTCATGGCAGCAGGGCACCAATTCCTCCTTCACTTTGACGTAAACCAACTGCACAAAATCAGTTATTCTGATCTGGAGTTGTTTCAATATCCATCCACTAAGAAAGGGGACATCCTAAACCTTCAAACAGGAGGGCATAAATTTACAAATGAAGACAAACACTACAAATACATATAAAGGTTTGCCAATGCTCAAATTTCAAGATTATTCCTCAAACTACAACAAAACCAGCCCCCCCCAAAAAAAAAAAAAAAAAAAAAGAGCTTGGACTACCTAGGTTGAGTGCATTACAACTTTCTGAAACAGTAAAACATTGTTTACATCTTAAACATTGCTTACATCCATAGGAATTGAAATTCTGAAAAAGCAGAAGGGATCGGGGGCTGTGACCAAGGGATCTCCACAGCATATCACTATCATTACCGTGGAAACAAAAACACATCGTTTGTAAAGAAACAGTCTAAGTTGTAAATAAAAGTCTCTATAGTAGGATGAATTGGCCTATCTCAGCTGATTAACGCTTGCAAGCAACTGAGGCACAATTTACTGTACCCATTCCTGGTTTTATCCTAAAAATTGCATAGAAAAGTCTAAATGATTGCCATTCTGCACTCAAAGAACAAAGGAAGAAAGAAAAGAAGGAAATATAATCAGGTGGGAGGTGAATTACAAGTCAGTCTGAGTGAATTAGATTAAGGAAACATAAACTGTTTGCATCAGAGTGAAAACTGCTGCAGTTAAAAACCTCCTTAAGTGGAATAAGCACAAGAGCAATAGACCAGACCAACTAGTCCTCCATCATTCACTTCACTCGCTTCTCACACAAGTGGGTTGCCATACTTTTTCCAATTCCTTAATGAACAAAGACATGTTAAAGAAAGTAAAGAAGTAAAGATTAAAGAATATTGCTCGTCCTCACCTACAACAAAACAAATAGGAAAGCACCTACCCAGAACCTATATGACAATCAGACAATTAACAATTTTGAGCAGGAACAAACTAATGGTCATATCAGTTAACCCTTACCAATTATCCTAATTTTATAACTAAATGTATAAGGAGTTACTCCATTAAATATTGTTGAATGCTTTTAAAAGTTCATTTAGTAATACAAACTTGTCAAGCCAAAAGCTACGTGCGGTGTGCAACTAAAGGAGTTCAGTTAATTTGACCTTACTCAATGTTACTTGTAGGAAACCAAAAGAGGTAGGGGGATAAAAGAAATAATGATAAAGATATATATGTTACCTTTGTCTTCCATCAACAAAAATACATTTGTATAATATTCAATTCAGTTCTGATTGTGGGGATGTGGTGAATTTTAGGCCAGTCCTCCCCTTGTGGGTTTTGGGCTCGGCATCGTTCCTTGAGGGCCTCAGTACATCCACTTATATCAAGTGTTGTGAGGGATGTCATATTCCGCATTGCATCCGGCAGTGATTTTATCTGGGTACAATGATCCATCTTCAGGGATTGGAGAGAGGAGAAGCAGCCTGAGCCTATCCACTCTGGTACCTCGTCCAATGGACACCATGTTATACTCAGGGATTGGAGGGATATCAGATGCCGCATACCCTTTGGCAGCTTCACCATCTTATCCAAAAATTGCAATTTCAAGGAACGGAGACTCTGACCAAGGGATCTCCATGGCATATCATCCTCATCAACGAACCTCAATCTGCCAAGATCTGACAATGTTAGTGACTCTAAGGCAGTGAGATGCTCCCACCCTCCTCCTCCTGATAATACCCTCCTCAAGTTTGAGCACCTTCTAATCTCCAGGTATCGAAGGGAAGACGAACAGCTGCGAAACACCTCCTCAACTACTCCTCCATCTCCTTCTGGCAAACTCTCCACCTCTTTGTCGTCTCTTATTACCAGCTCAGTAACACAAGAGAAGGCCTGTATTGGTAGACTTTTGAGATTTCCCACATTTCCATGTACCCACACCCTCTTTAATTTGGTATCATGTCTCAGATTTCCCCTATGCATCAGTGATGACGACATAGCTGATGAATATTTATATGACCCCATACTGATACTCACATCTCCCCCTTTATTTTCATCTTCTTTCTTTAATTTTATTCTCAGCCTTTCATTGACTCTACCCCATGACGTTAGGCCTTCCAAATTGGGACAGGGAGGGATGGATGTTAGCTCTGGGCAATTCTGTATTATCAATTTAGAGAGACGGGGAAACGCCGGCAATACTCCCGACCCACACCTGACCCACCATCCTTTCAACTTTGGCAGTTCCTCTAACTTCAGCTTTTCAAGCGAAAGAAAGAATAATAAGGATGATGATTCTATTTCTCCTCCTCGCCCATTCTCCATGTACTCCAATTTCTTTAAATCAGAAAGTTCAAGGCTTTTTAAACAACACAGTTTACTCAGCCATGGCAACTCCTGCAACTCTTCACAACTACCAAGCGTGATGTTGACGAGATTCGGGAGAGAGGTTGCCAGCTTATCTTCTATTGGCCACCTCGGTATTCTCTCACCTTTATAACCAATCATAGATAACTCTCTAAGATTACAATGAGGTTGCAGATTTTCCAACAATGCTTCCTGTTCTTTTACTCTTCCTTCGTAATCTTCACCACTTTCCCATTCTATGCTAATTTCATAGACATGTTCCTTATTGCTCAGATATCTAGCTCCTTCCCCATGCTCTTCCTTCTCATATCTATAATCCTCGTTAATCTTGATTGTGAGACTGCCCTTCAGCTTCGTCAGAGCTCCTAGGTCTTCTAATTCTCCAAAGTCCTGCTTCGAACTTGAACTTCTCCCCCTCACTATGAACATAGGTAGCTTGCAAAGACCTGTCAACTTTTTCATGCCTGAAGGCATGTAAGTCAAGCCCTTGCAACCAGATATATCCAACACTCTAAGACTAGCCAGTCTGCTAGAATGTTTTGGCAACTCTCTCAGTTTTGAGCATCCCGCTAAACATAAAGTCTGCAGATTGAGCAGTTTCGTAATCGATTTAGGGATCACCTCCAACTTTCTATTAGAAGAGAGATCAAGATACCTTAAATGCAATAATCTACCTATTGCATCAGGCAAACTTTGAATTTCCAAATGGCTCAAATCTAGTGCTCGGAGGCACATCAAGTTGGCTAGTAGTTTACATACGGGAAAATGATGAACCGATTGTGTTGACTTCTCGTAAACATGATCAAGAAAATACGTACGTAGCTTAGACTTAATGAAAAGGCCTTCGGTACTACTTCTGGAAGCCTCGGATATATGGCGTATCTTTTTATTCAGGTTGCTCATGGAAGTAAAATTTACTCCTGTTATCTCCCTTCTTGCAACTCCTTGAGCAACATCGTGCATCAAGTCATGTATTTTACACGAAACAACTTCACCGTATACATCTTTTCTTACATCTTGGAAAAAACATCTCCGCACCAAAATGCGAAAATATTCTGCAGCAGCGTCTTCGATGCTCTGCCCTCCATCTAATGTCTCGACATAGCCTTGTGCCAACCATAGGCTAATCAACATCTCTTTCTTAATGACAAAATCCTTGGGGAATATCGCACAATAGCTGAAGCAACTCTTTAACGCCGGGATAAGATGGTGGTAACTAAATTTCAATATATGCATAATGTCATTCTCATTTTTTCTTATTTCAAATAAACTACTGTTTTGGAAGGATCGCCACTTATCTTCATGTTGACCATGTAGAAGGGCACCTATCACTTTTATAGCAAGAGGAATGTTGGCACACTTTTTGACAATCGCCTGGCCCATCTCGACCAAGTCAAGGCGATTTGCTTGTTGTTGCCCAACCGTTACTTCAAACAAGCGCCATGAATTGCCATCCGATAGGCCTAGCAACTCATAAGTAAGTTCTTCGTTGCTTCCTACAGCTATGGCGGTCTCTTTGGATCGTGTGGTTACCAGAATCCTACTTCCTCGTTGACCCGCCTTCAAGTATTTTTCCAACTTGAGCCATTCCCAATTTTTCTCAGTCCAAACATCATCTAGAACAAGCAAGTACTTGTTCCCATTTAGTTTCTCTTGAAGCTTCCTTTGTAGCTGCTCTTCGCCAAGTTCGTCAATCTCCCTCTCCGTTGTGGCTGACTTTATAATGCTCCGAAGTATGGATACCACATCGAGTTGTTGTTGACCTTCATCAGAGACACAAACCCACAACCTCAACGAGAATTCTTTAGCAACCCTTTCATCATTGAACACGAGCTGGGCAAGAGTTGTCTTACCCAACCCTCCCATTCCCATGATTGTGAGGACGGAAACGTGCCTTTCAATGTCAAACTCTAGCAATTTGTGTACAACTCTATCCATATCATCCTCCCTCCCAATAATATCCGATTGATATACATAAGAGCATGTCTCCTCTCTCCTCCTCCTAAGAGGTTTGTTGTCAACTCTGAAGCTAAACTTGTTAGCATCGTTGGCAATCCCATCCAATGTCTCCCTAATTTTCTTAACTACTCTGGGCATTTTGTATGCATCAAAGAGTTTTTTGAAACGAGAAAACAAACGGCCTACCTTTTCGGAGAATCCACCGTGCTTTTCGATGAGGCGCTGCTTCTCCTGGGCAGCCACAGTTGCAAACTCATCTAGCAAATCGTCAGCGTCATACACAAAATCTGTGAGGTTGTCAACCCAGTCTTGCTCTTGTTGGTTGAGCTCTCTCTTGGCATCCGCATCCTGCAACACAGATTTGATGGTCTTGACAGTTTTCTCGAGCTTCTCAAGTTCGAATTTGTAGCCAAACAAGGAGAAGAGTTGTTTAAGCTCTGTACATTCGAGTGTGGCAAACAGAGTTTGAGCAACAGAAAAGGCTAGGCTAGCAGAATCCATTGTAGCTGATGTTCAGGGAAACAAGAGACTGACAGAATATGGTAGTAAGGCGCAATTCTGGGGTATTGATGAGTGGTGAGTTATAAGCAATCTCTATCCAACTCCCTAAATTTATAAAATTTGAGCTCCATCACATCCACATATACTACATGATAACATTTTGGACCCACTTGTAGATAATAATTTTGTTGAATCTTCCATGCCACCTACTACTACTTTTAAGTTCATACAGTTCAAGCATTGTCGGTGTTTGATATAAATTGATATAGAAAGATCAAACTCAAACAATGGGTCCTAGTAAAATTGAATCCTCCTACTTTATTTCCCCGTAATTTTCCAAGTGGGATCACATATTCACATTAACCGTTTTGAACTTGTTTCACTTTTATGATTGATTACTACACCCAAATCAATCAACCCATTGCGAGCAATACAGTTGTAGGGAATCTTCCCAAGCATATATAGTCCATTATTGCTCCAAACATTGTCATTGTTGTTAGTACAACATAACATAGAAAGAGAAAGTCTTGTTCCAATAAAAACGCAAAATCTTTTGTCTGGTTAACGATTGCAATTGACGTTTGGCTTGTGTCATGGTGGTGATTAAATTATTCTAGCAAATCCATTTAAGCAAGGTGAATATCGCAGTACTGTTTGTAATTACTGATGCACATATAACATGTTAGGCTAATTGACAGTAATATCTTTGAAATTTCAGTAGCCCGAGTTGGCACTTGCTATACTACTATGGGAAGAAGGATGTCAGTTAGAAGAAGATAGGTTCCTAGACCAGTTGATGTAGCCATCAAACAGACATGTAAAACATAACTTTGCAGCATTTATCTCAATAATACTAATGACATTAATAACCACAATCTACTGTGATCTCATCTCTAGCATCAAGTTTTCAACCACACAAGCAATTTAAGTATTATTTTTATTCAAAAACTAGCTTTGGACCATTATCTGAATACTAAAACAAACTTAGAATTGATATTAGAGGCATTAAAGGCAAATTCCGTGACATATTCAACTTTCTGCTGGCAGGACAAAACATGATAAGCCCTGCACCTTGTTCTGCATATGAGTACGATTCATAAATAAATTTCACAAAACCTAATAGTTTCTACGAAGAGTTTGTGAGCCAATTCAGCTAAAGTAAAACCAGCGGATGCTATCATTACACCTTAGTTGGTATTGGTGTTCCTTTTGTTGCATATGAAATAATAGGAGCAATTATTACATGGCGCGGGACCCGGGCCATTGCTCCATTCTCACATAATTATGAAATAATAGACCATATTATTATGTCTCATACTTTCCTTACTGAAATTGGAACTTGATGCCGTCTGATGAAGTACTCTTTCCTATTTTGCATTGAAATACACTTTTTTGAGGCTTACATTTCTTTGCAAAACATAATGTTCAGCTTTCTTTACTTAGTAAATTGGCTTTTCCTTAGAAAAACTAATTGGTTTGAATGGTAGGAACTAGGATACTGATAGCTGTTTTCTGTTCTATGATCATGTCATTGAATTCGGTCACTTATCTTTATGGGGATTTCAACGATCACTGTCCTTTAGTAGTAGTAATAATTATGGGCTATTAGTGAGTGGTGAGTGATGCAATGCTGTATCCACCTCCCTTCTTTTCTAAAATTTGAGCTCCATCACATTCACACATATTTCCCTTGATAACATTTTGGACTTATTGAAGTATACGTTGAATCTTCCTTGCATCTCCCAACAATTTTCTGCTACTACTCACTAATATAGACTATAGTACTTAAAGTCATTGTACAGTCCAACATTGTCGGTTTATTAATTGCCACTGATATATCAAAGTTAACACGGTCCTCATAAATTTGATACCCCATATTGTTTCTAGTAATAGTTGAATGCTCCTTTATTTCCCCGACTTCTCCAAGTGACATCCATCACATGCCCGTTTCAAACCTGCTGTTTCACCATTTTAACTGATTTCTACAACTACCAAATCAATCACCCTATTCTGAATAATACTCTCATAGGGAATCGTATACATTATTGTATTTTTTTGAAACGTCGGTATACCTTAGTGTACTTTCGCCATAGTGTTGTGTGAAACTTTTCTTACCATGAACGTTTCAGTAAACGTTTCACTTAACTTTTCTCTCAGTGGAAGGTTAAGTTTTGAGCAGAGAGAGATTTCTTTCTCTTTTTTTTTTTTTTTTTTAAGTAGTAATTCATGTTTCTTTTATAAAAGAGCTTTTGTGATCAAAGAGAATAAAATATCAAAAGAGAATAAGATACTTCTGGTTTGATATAATCTGTTTTGGTGAAAATAGAAGATACTTGACTAAGAGCAAGATATGGTGCAAATCATGTTAAGTCCTCCTGGAAGCCAAGGTTACCTGCTGTTTTCAAATCTTCTGCTGTGATCTTTTCGAAAAGGTTGGATGCTAAGGAGCCAATTTTGGAATGTTTAAAGGTCATTTTATAGCTTTAGTGTGAGGAAAAGCACAGTATAAATAGAAGATGCCTGAAGATGCCTAAAGATGCCATTGCCACCTACTATAAGCCATCCTTCTAGAAGTCCAGGTCATGGCTTCGTTGCTTAAGCTTGAGAAACATGTAGAAAATCTATGATGTTCAGAGATTTAGCCTCAACTAATAGCTTAAGCTTTTGGAATGCGACATTCTTTGGTAATATACTCAACTAAAACTTCTATTCTATTATTAGAAAAGACATCTTAGAAACAGCTATGTTTGTTATATCTGAGCAACCATCAACAAGTTGTACATTTGTACTGAGATAGCATATCTACAAAGCATAGTCGTTAGGAGAGTGATGGATATACTCAGTTTTAGTACACTATCCAGATTTCCTGCTGCCGCATTATTTGCCAGTAAATTTGTTGCCACGCACACAGTTGCACTCTCTCTATATGCATTGCATGATGATGTTAAACAAGTAGCTTTTGTGAACAATTGGCACTAAGAGCATCATCATCATACTCAAGCATACTTTCCAGGAAGGGCTAAAGAGAGTATAATACAAATCACGTGCAATGCCAAAGAATGTTGAGCCAATGTCAGAATAGATCACCCTTCAATTGTTGAGCCATTGTTGCTAGGCAGTGCCGTGGTAGATTCCATTCGGCCATATTCCACTTTATCAGATGAAGGAATTCCATTCAAGCACACACACCAGTAGATCCAAGATAACAAGCTTTTTAACCAGCCGTTCCACCCTTATGGTAAGAGGGGAACACAGCATATTGACATAGCAATCTGCAAAACACGTGTAGAAGAAGTTAAGGAGCATCATCAAAAGTTGAAGCTTCAAATTTAAATAATAGTACCACCATACATCCTCATATGCATTTAACTAGTCGAGAAAATGGCTATTGACATTGGATTTTACATTTTACTTAAACAAGCATAATTGTGCACTGATTAGAATCAGTGGATAAGCCATACAACCCGAATGATTGAGGTGTTTCAGTGAAAAGTTTCGGAAGAACCACTGCCCATTAAGAACAGAGTAAGATACAATTGACAACCAGAAAACCAGCCAGAACAACCTCACATCTGAAGTATCTTTAGCAAACCAGATCTTTTAGCAATTCTCCCCTAATACTTCAAATTTAAGTGATAGATTACCACACTTGTAAATGGAAATGCAAGGACCAGAGTTCAAAGAGGGTTTGTTTTAAGTGATCTATTGATCTACCTTACACAGTATCATGCTCCTCTCATCTTTATTTTTTAGATTCCCAGGAGAATCAACAACTAATTTCTGAAGGCCAGTGATCGATGATTTACCCTAAATAAAACATATATTGTAAATGATAGTCTGCGTACCAAGAATAATTCGTTAATCAACAAAACATGTCAGCAGCTGTAAGCCAGCTTGCAAGTAACTGAAACTTGCATATGGGCCGGTGCGGGCTTCCGGTTATAAGCCTTTTTCCAAGTTTAAATGATTGCATGGGAATAGAATATACAAATTTACCAAATATTTAAGAAGTGTGATCAAAGAACAAGGGGTTCAATTGCTATATGTGTTAAACTTATCAGCTTGGGAAGAGAAAAGTTTACTTGTTGCTGCATACAAAGTTTGCAGTCACAGCCTGGGAAGTCTACGTAGAAGTTGAGCAAAATATTTTATACAGCAAACAGTGAAACAATTAGTTCAAAATTTTGCGCAAATAGGTGCGACATTGACCTTTTTCTCAACCAAGTAATCCCCAAGGTCCACCACTGCAATGGTCACTCAAGTCAGATTCAGGGCCTCCTAACCAGTACATAACTGCCATGTTCTGAAAGTTAAACCAACAGTCCCAAGAGAAACTAAGGTAAGAAAAAGATAAGGTATAGGTCCAGAAAACTTAATCTATTTCGTAAATGATTGACCAAATAGACAGAGCGCACAACAAAATTCTTGATGAAGAAATTTTTTTACCTATTGCTGCAGACGATTAGTCCCATGTTTTAGTTACATGATCATCACTGGAGATAATTGAGTGCAGATGCTTATTACAAGCAAACATAAACTTGAGTCCAGGTACAGGTGCACTGGTACAAAGGAAAGTAGAAATTAAAGATACTATATTGAGACATTACTAATCATTCAACATGGAACATCTATGTTTATAAACTCCACTCAGAATTAAAGTAGCATATACCTTTACCAAAGACATTACTGGAAACTATAATANCAAAGGAAAAATGAACAGGTCGAATGATGTTAGGGATGGAATTTAAGTTTTGCCTCTGCTCTCCAGAATAATATGCGAGTCGGGAATCTAATAAGTCGTTAAAAACTTTTTGAGTGAAATCTAGCAGCAACAGGCTGAAACCTTCTCAAATGATATATGTAAACGAAGTACAGAACACTCAAGCTTTTCTAAACAAACAGAGAGTTCAGAGAGAATAATGATGACCTCCAGCTTCAATTCAATAAGCGAGGGACACTATGAGGGCGGAGCTATATACATTTCCAGTGTAACAAATTTTGTCAAAAATACTAAAATAGGTGAAAAGCGTACCTATTTCTGCAACCAACTATTCTCAAGGTCCACCACTCCAATGACCACTCAATCGGATTTAGGACATTATGTAAAGTTGTAATTCACCCAGATAACCTGTACAAAACTTGTCATGTTCATACAGTTGAACCAAGTAGTTCTGAGTGAAACTAAAGTGATAGAAAGAGGAAACAAAAAAGGTATATCCTAACAAAACGAAACTATTTGTTCTTTTTGTCATTGCAAATATACATTAAACACCAAAATATCAACATTTATAAACTTTCAAATCTTAACCATATCAATCAGTAAAAGACCCCCATTTGAAGTTCATTAAATACGAGCACTTGCAGACTCATCAATAAATACAAAAGTTTACCTAAGTTTTGGTCTATTTTGTAAAGTAATGAGTAACAAGATTGATTGGCATATTAGCAGGTAATATATCCGTTGACTAATAGCTCACATACAACTGAGACACAAAATTTAATTAAACATTCGATATATTGCCTTGAGACATGCATAGACAAGCTAATTGATTTGTTGGAAGAAGAAGAATACCACAATTAATACCAAAGGATGTGGTTTCTGATCAGCCACAGTATCATTAGTTCACTCAACAGCAGGGCAAGAAAAGCTGCGTGGTGTTTCAGTTCACCAATAATTTGAAATCCACGGAGAGGGGAAGGAGAAGAGAGGAAAAAAGAGGGATAGAGGAGTACTAATGATTGTAAAAAATAAGCACAAGAGCAAGAGACCAGACCAAGTAGTCCCCCATCATTCACTTCACTCGCTTCTCATACAGGTGGGTTGCCATACTTTTTCCAATTCCTTAGTTGTTGAACAAGGACATGTTAAAGAAAGTAAAGAAGTAAAGATTAATGTATATTGCTTCTCTTCACCTACAATGAAACAAATGGGAAAGCACGCACCTATGCCTCTATGTTGTCAGAGGATACATCTTAATGAAGTTGGTAATACTTGAATCTCAAAATTAATAGATTATTGAAAATGAAAAAAATAAAAAAATAAAAAAAGTTCTATAATTGTAAGCATACAAGTTAACATATAACCATACTTTTAGAAGAGAACCTATATAACAATGTGACAGTTAAAATTAAGGAAACAATGAAAAATAAAGTAGAATTAATGATTAATAATACTGTCTGTTCAAGATAAAATTGAAGCAAAAGCAATTGCAAAAAAGGAAGCCAAAGTGGAGAAAGACGAAGTTGAAAAAGGAGGGTGGAGGAGAATTGAGCTATAACAAAAATGTTACCTGCTTAATCCCAACCCAATGAAATTGTGAGTGATGGTATGTGGTGAATTTTAGGCCAGTCCTCCCCTTGTGGGTTTTGGGCTTGGCATCTTTCCTTGAGGGCCAAGGTACAATAACCTATATCAAGTGTTGTGAGGGAGGTGAGATTCCGCATTGCGTCTGGCAGTGATTCTATTTTGGATCTCTTAATTTTCAGGGATCGGAGAGAGGAGAAGCAGCCATCGCCTATCCACTCTGCTAGCTCTTTCAATGCAGGACAATTATTAATATACAGAGACTGGAGGGATGTCAGGTGGCGCATTCCCTTGGGCAGCTTCACCATCTTTGGCAATTTAATCAACTTCAATTCACGGAGACTCTGACTAAGGGATCTCCATGGCATATGATCATCATCATTGTCAACAAAATTCAATTCATTGAGATCATACAATGATAGTTGTTCCAAGACAGTGAGATGCTCCAACCCTCCTCCTGATACCCTCCTCAACTTCGAGCAACTTCCAATGAACAGAATTCGGATGGAAGAAGAGCAGGTGCGAAACACCTCCTCAACTACTCCTCCTGGCGTACTCTCCACCTCTTTGTCAGATTTTATTGGCAGACATTTGAAAGTTCCCACATTTTCATATACCTCTACCCTCTTTAATTTGGAATCATATCTGTGATTTTCATCTTCTTTTATTCTCAGTATTTCATTGACTCCATCTCGTAATAGTAGGGTTTCCAAATTGGGACATGGAGGGAAGGATGTCAAGTCTTGGCAAAAGAGTATTGTCAATTTAGAGAGACGGGGAAACGCCGGCAATACCCCCAACCCACACCTGACCCACCATCCTTTCAACTTTGGCAAACAATTTAACACCAACTCTTCAAGGGACGGAAAGAATAATACTGAGCATGAGGATTCTATTTCTCTTACTCCTCCTCCTCCTCCTCCTCCATAATTACTACTGCTACTACTCCTACTTGTATTATCATTGTTATTATTCTCCATGTACTGAAATTTCTTTAAATTACTAAGACTAAGGCTTTTTAAACAACACAGTTTACTCAACCATGGCAACTCCTGCAAGTCTTGACAACTTTCAAGCATGATCTTGACGAGATTTGGGAGACAAGTTGCCAGCTTATCTTCTCTTCCCCACCTCGGTATTCTCTCACCTCTGTAATACCCTATAGATAACTCTTTAAGATTACAGTGAGGTTGCAGATCTTCCAGCAATGCTTCTTGTTCTTGTACTCTTCCTTCGTACTCTCTACCACTTCTCCATTCTATGTTAATATAATTGAGATGTTCCTTGTTGCTCAGATATCTAGCTCCTTCCCCATGCTTTTCCTTCACATATCTATAATTCCCTCTGATCACTATTCTGAAACTACCCTTCAACTTCTCCAGAGCTCCTAGGTCTTCTAATTCCCGAAAGCCTTGCTTCGAACTTGAACTTCTCCCCCCCACTACGAACATAGTTAGCTTGCAAAGACCTGTCAACTTTTTCAAGCCTGAAGGCATGTAACTCAAGCACGTGCAATAAGTTGTATCCAACACCCTAAGATGCACCAATTTGATGAAATCTTTTGGCAATTCTCCTAATTCATCGCATCCCTCTAAAAGTAAAGTCTGCAGATTGTGCAGTTTCGTAATCGATTTAGGGAGCACCTCCCACTTTCTATTATAAGAGAGATCAAGATACCTTAAATGCAATAATCCACCTATTGCAGAAGGCAAACTTTGAATTTCCAAATGGCTCAAATCCAGTGCTCGAAGGCTCATCATGTTTGCTAGTAGTTTACGTACGTGAAAATGATGAACCAATTGTGTTGACTTCTCGTAAACATAATCAAGAAAATACGTACGTAGCTTAGACTTAATGAAAAGGCCCTTGGTACAACTTCTGGAAGCCTCAGATAGATGGCGTACCTTTTTATCCATGCTAAGTAGTAAAATTTGCTCCAGTTATCTCCCTTCTTGCAATTCCTTGAGCAACATCGTGCATCAAGTCATGTATTTGACACGAGACAACTTCACCGTAGTCATCCGTTCTTACATCTTGGAAAAAACATCTCCGCATCAAAATACAAAAATATTCTGCAGCAGCGTCTTCAATGCTCTGCCCCACATCTAATGTCCCGACATAGCCTTGTGCCATCCATAGGCTAATCAACATCTCTTTCTTAATGACAAAATCCATAGGGAATATCGCACAATAGCTGAAGCAACTCTTTAACGCCAATATAAGATGGTGGGTAACTAAATTTCAATACATGCATGATGTCATTCTCATTTTTTCTTATTTCAAATAAACTACTGTTTTGGAAAGACCGCCACTTATCTTCATGTTGACCATGTAGAAGGCTAAAGATTTGGTTATGAATATATACAAGCCACCATGCTCGGGCAGGGAAAGGGGTAGTCAGAGGACTGCATATAGTTACATTGCTGGGCAGTTCTCCTTTGGCAGTAGTTATGCAGGATTAGGATATGTACGTCTTGATTTCCACAAATACTGCAATAAGTCAGATTTACACTTCTCCGTTTTCCTCAATCAAGCTCCAAACTCAAACAAAGTGCTGGTGCAGATTGGAATAGAGGAAAGTCATTTAATTTGAATCATTGCAACTCTTACAGATTCTCCTGGAGCAGAAAGTAGTAAAATACACATAAGCAAAAGTTAGACCATCTTTTATAAATATGGTTCCACATGCTAAACAATGCTAATATACTCATGATCTTTGTTGACTATGCAAAGCTAAGTAAACAATGCAGGCTAGTGCAACAAATTACAGGATAGGAGTAGGCAATGGAAAACATTAAACTTAACAAAGTTTTGGCGAAAGACTTGGTAATGAACATATACAAACAACCACGCTGCTCGGGCAGAGAGAAAGGATTGGTCAGAGGACAGCATAATTGCATTGCTGGGCAAATCTCCTTTGGCGGTAGACTGACTTATTCGGCTATATATTCAAGGATGAAAGAAAGAGCTGTCGACTGCCAATGGAGTAAATGCCCTGTAATGCATTTATGCACTTGGCATACTGCAATGATGAACAGATTCATGCATTGTGATTTTTATAGGTGATAGAACTAGTGACGCATTTTCTGTGCAAATAGCATATTCTCAGTACATCTTGGGTGAAAAAATGGTTTATTATCTAGCTCGTGGTTGTTTATGAATCACTCACAGGTACAATTCCAAGTATCACATATCTTGTTCTCCTAAGATATTATGCTTTTGACCATCCTTGGGGCTCATTTACTGGGAAGTAAATGTGATTACACAAAAATGGATCACTTTGTTGAGTAGGGGGGTGGGGGGAAGAAAAAGGGAGAGGAATGAATTAGAAGAGTGTAATCAATTACAGGAGGCAATACAATCATAAATCAAGTTTAACCAATGTAAACATCATTACATTACTAGAAGTAATGACCTTCGGCCAAAATAAGAACTGCAAGTATTAAGTGTGAATAAGGCATATAACTATAAAATGCTCTAATGCATTGTAATAACCATAATATCCAAGTAAATGCCACATAAAATTACATTAATAACACTACATTATACAATAAGACCACCACCACCTATGTGAATCCCGCTCTAGTAATTTGGAAAAGTCAAGAAATACACATCCTTGCCCCTGAACCGATTTGTGAAGCTACCTACTTGACATCTATGAAACATAATGACTGAGAAATATAAAACAAATTTCACAAGTCAATCAGAGTCTAATGTGTTTAGCTGCTAGTGCAAAACGGAATATCAAACTTGAATGTTTTCAGAACAGTTGTAAGGCTGGCTGAATCAAATCAACCCACAATCTGCAAAAGCCTTGAGCAACATCAGCATATTACTTCAGATCCTCCCACCATTCGCATCTCAACATCGCAGAGGTTTTGGCAAATCAGATGTTTGCCTTCAATTTCCTTTTTCCTTTTTGCCAATTTTTTTGCCTCTTTCGTAGAAAAAAAAAAAAGCCAGGTATATTTCTTTATCTGACCTTTACCAGAAGTCAGTGACTTCTCAAGGCTCAGAAAAACTAATACTAAGGTATACTTATCTTTGAAGAATCATATCAGACACCAATGCCTCGCTTTCTTAGCGCAGTATATGAGAAGTGCAGAGAGTAGCATGAAGATCCTAAGCATGTTCTAGCTGGAAGATCCTCACTTTTTAACGCGACTATTTTCCTCCTTAATCATCATATATCTGTTAACACACTCCATACACATAAGCTACAGGTCACTGCAGCAGAACTGAGCTGAAATCAGTGTAGGTTATACTGAAAAAGATCCCAGAAAAAGGCAAACAGGAAAGAAAAGGGGAACAAATTTAGAACTTTTGATCATAGTAATGCATGTTACTTGTCAAATTCATCAATGATATCTTCTCAACCTGAAATGAGACAAGCTTTTACACTGTAGTTTAAACTTTTGTTAAAAACAAGCACACAATAATTCCTTTCTACAGTTTGGGAGTTTGAAAATTCCTAGTCATCAAACTAAATTTGTATTATGCGTGATTAGCAATATAAACCATACATATATGGTTATCAGATAATCCTTGTAATATTTGTAAGTAACACTTATCTTCATTATGGGATCAACAGTAATGCATTCATGATCGGGTCCATAGACAATTTGAAATTGAAGTACATATAAGATTAAACATGCAAAAAAAATCAAATTAATAGGCAATAGAAGTGCTATGTGGTATTGATGGATTCTTATCCACCAACATGGCTAATAAAAGCAACTTCTACTCTAGCATATGCCATCAGTTCTTGGAATATCTCATCACAGAACACAAATTCATCAGTATATAAATAGAAGTCTTATTACATGACTTTGGTAGAGCAGAAGTCTCAGATGTAAAAGAAGATCTATGGTTGGTGAATAACAGTGTGATTCTCCATTGGCATGCGGACAATGCACACCTATGCATCCTTTCTTCCATGCCAAAGGAGAATTGCCCTGCAATTCACCAATCACCACTATGTCGATCTGCAGAAGAACACATTCGCTCTCGACCTCTCTCTCTTTTTATCATGCCAAAAAACACTTACTTCACCTCCCTTTTCTTATTCTCTTTTAATTGTTTTTTTTTCCCCTTTTAGCAGGTAAGTTTGCCATATGCTTTGAAGCTACAATTCCTCAAGTTTTGTTTGAAGCCACCCTGTAACATTTAGCTTTCAATGTGGTGGGAAGCCATTCATATCGAAGAAAGGTCAGAGGCTTGAGAAGACTTACCATCTTCTGCTGGATAGTTCTTGTAATAAGGCTCGCCCCTGACTTTTGACTATAAAAAATCCAAACAAACTCAACATGCAGAGCAGCATACTGCAGAAATACCAAATGCTTGTGAGGAGACACAAGATTATTTCGTTAATCGTCTATCTAAAAAGCTTCCAGGGAGATACAAGTGTCAGTATCTTCAAGATTTCATGTTGATTAATTACTGGAATAAAGAATGGCATAACAAAACTATGCTGTTACTGTAGCTCAGAACAAGAACACTACACTTGGAACCACAAAGTAAGTGTCACATTGTTGCAGTACAAAAGCATAAAGGTTTTTCTTCGGATTTTCACAGGCAGTTTCAAGTTTTCAGCCACGTCTAGTACTTGAGAGCCAAAAAACTACCTGTGCAACAACATTGGAGTTTCAAGGCAATACAAAGAAAAAAAAAAAAAAAAAAAATCCAAAATCGCATGTTATATCCCAAACAGCATTTCGGGGTTAGGAGTGCTCAAGATTTATCAACAAGTATATTTACTTTGTATGAATCCCTCATTAACTTTGTTGGAAGTAAATTTATAGATGTACTAAAGAAAAAATCATGGAGTTCAGAGTAATTTCTGTGCTACAGCTTCCTCCCCTCTCTTTATATCATCCGATTCCGACACTAACACTTTCGACTACAGGGTTTATGACATTTTAGAGAAACTCTAATGAGAGATTTTTATGAAAGGTTTGTGGGTACAAAAGCTCGTACAGAAACCTCCTTTCCATTGTGACAATCTGACAAACCCAAAAAACCACAATTTTGTACAAACCGGTATGCGAATCATGTGGCACAAGGAAAAACCTCTTGAAGGTTTGTTGCATAGGGAAATAGGGGTTTGTAGAAGTGGGGTCTGAAATTTTTAAAGTATTCAGTTCTAAAAGATGTAGTATTAACTTCAACCAGAAAATTCTAAAGATAACAACTAACATGGATACTGGAACTTAAGACACCAAAGAGCAAATCAGAACTTCTTCAGTGCATTTGGAGTACATTATCTGTTGCATATGATTATGTTTTGATAGTTCTTGAAATAATTCCTAATTTAGGAGTAAGCATCATTTTAACTTGTTTGATCATTAATTTACCACTGATAACAGCCTCAGTTTCCTAGGGATAGGCATCTAGACCTCAAGTTGAAAAAGGAAAAGAAGACAGTGATCCATCACCAATGACAGAGATCTTAAAGAACAGAAATGTGAAAAGGGCTCTTCAACTGGAATTATCCCTGGCATATGCTATGCCTTTCTCCAGCATATCTAAAATCAGAAGTACAAGTTATACTGCATAAATATAGCTTCAAAATATTGTGACAAGTCAAGCATGCAAGCCAAGAATAAGAGTGTAGATGTGGGGCTAAACAAATCACAGTCCAAATCTCATTTCCACAACTACATTCTTCGCTTTGTCAAAGGACACTTACCTATACCGTGCATACCCGATTATCTTTTCAATTGATGTAGCAAAACTTCCCAGATACTGAGTGCCTCTTGGGTTCTTTTTTATCTATTTTATTATTTTTCTTACTTTAAATAAAATCTGTCAGGAATATGTAGTATTGGGTTTTGCCATTCCAGCAGATGAATGAACAATACACACCTAGGAAAAAAATGATTCTGGCTAGATAAATAATCATTTCTTTAAAATATATGAGATCTATTTTATATCTAAAAAAAAATCATATGAACATAAGCAATAAATGACTGACTTCAACAGCAACAGCGACAACAATTTCAGTGTCAATCCTGCCACACGTAGGGTGTACGAAGGTGAAGATGTTTACGCGCTTACCCTTTGCAAGTCCAGCCTATTATCAAGTAGTCAAAAATGTAAAAAATGATGATTCTAATATCATACCCAGTGTTGGGACCACGACTCCGCTATTAAGTTGAAGAAATATCCACTCTCATATACATGCAACATAAGCACAAAGCACAAGAGGAGAAAATAGAGAGCTGAGAGAGAAGGAACATTCATTGGCATTTTCGGGCATATGCTCCTGATTCTTGGCACATTCCACCCCAGAAATCAAAGTGACTGGCATAAATAGAGCTCTGAATGTATCTCCTGCACAAGAAAGTGCCTCAAAGACATTACGCATTAACAATGTGGGCTTGGTGAATAACAGTGCAATTCTCCTATGGCATACAGTCATACAAATAATGAGCATGCATGCTTTCTTCCATGCCAAAGGCAAATTGCCCTGCCATTGATCACTACAAATATTTTGTCTCTCAGTCTCAACACACCTACAGAGTACATGCTGTTATGATGCGCACAATGATTTTTTATGTTTACATATACTCAACAGTTGTCTATATCCTTTCTCCTTCATCAGGTCCTTCAACTTATTTTGGGAGTGGAGAGAATTAATAATCTAAAGGAGACTGCAATAATACCATGTAAACACATACTGTTAAGTAGCACTGAGCGGAGAGTCACGGCTTACCTTCTTGGATCTTGCCAGAAATCTTATATCTCGTCGTATGTCACGCATGTTTCATCAGATCAGATAGCGGCAGATGGTTGTAAAGCAGTGGGTGCAGAGTTCCCAAGGCATATTAACTCCCAATGTCCACTTTCGGATATCTGATTTTATACATAAATCCAATATGTTAACTTTTCACACATTGATAACTGTCTGTGGTTTTCCAACTTGTAATTAGTCCTCAGGTTTTATTTGTGAGGAAAGATTTAGTGACTGTACTTTTAAGCCCAGTATTCAGACATTGTGATGTAATTTTAACATTTTAGAAGAGTAACTTTCTTGTACAACCGTCTACGGTTAGACGACATAATTTAAAAGTGACTTTTCGTAACATAATTTGCGTTTTAGAATCACTAGAAATTCATATTTATACCCAACCATAAGTTGTCCAACCTCATCCTTTAGGGGTGTTGTTTCCCTGCTGTTGGGAAATCATCTTATCTGTTGTGTAATTAATTCTTGTGTCTTCAGTAGAAAGTATAAAAACAATGCTATCAAAATTTTACTTCAACAGTCTCGATCTTTCCTAAAAGAATATCAAATTTATGAACCGAAAATCTAATTTTCACCATTGTTATAGGAGCTCTTACAAGAGAAAATTAATCTCATTTCCAGCTATACAAGAACATAATAAGAAGTGTCATTTTCACTTTTCCTTCCTAATTCCTGAATTCTAACAGAAAACTAGAAACATGTTACTAGCTTGAACTCTTGTTCTAGTCAAAACCACCCACATCGGCCACATGTGACATTGGGCAACTTTATTACAATGGATGCTTCTAGTTAGATGAAAGATATACTATTCCCCTAAAAATACTTCCTCTGTCCCAAATTGTGTGTCCCCTTCGGCACACACTCACCGAGTCACGGGAAACAAAGAAAACAAACAATTTGGGATAGGAATAGTTGGTTTCTTTTTTTTTTTTTTTTTTTGGTGAAAAAGAGAAACTACTTAATGGAATAGTTGGTTTCAAGCCTCAAATCTAGACCTGTACACAATCTTTTTTTGCAGGTTAGAGTAACATACATTAGAAGATAGAAATAGAATCAAATAAAGCCATAATTTCCAAACATTGTTCCTTTGTAATACTAAGAGCCTCAACCTTTGACCACCATAGTCCATTAT
>BSSO01001434.1:0-23665 GCA_030267885.1 Mesembryanthemum crystallinum
TCTCATATCACTCTCTCTCTTATGATTTTTTATTTATCTCACATTCTAATATTCTATTCTTTTTTAGTTTTTCTTCCTCTCTCAAGGGTATAATTGGAACATTCAACCAATATAAACTTGCATTAAACTCCGTACCCAAAATGGTTTGGTAACGTGTGGGTGGGACGGAGGGAGTATTAGTGAAATTTTTCCGGAAAAAAGAAAAATACAAAGAAGGATAAAGCCCAAACTTGATGGCCAGTGACTCTCCTCATTTAGTAATAGTTGACCATTTTACTTTTGGCACATATCATATTAAGACATTGATTAGTAGAATGATTGTTAATTAGATTCATTTACCCTTGATCACAGCTAAGTAGTCTCTCTCTTTTTTAAAGAGGGAGTAATTTTTTATAGGAAAAATTGGAAAAAATTGGTAAAAATAACATCAATTTTGACTGAGTTGCAATTTTCACCACAAATTTTGCTCGGTTGTATTTTTAATAAGAACTTAAATTTTTTCATCAACTAAATGACACAAATACCACAGGTGATGAGAAGTTTCGGCCAAATGATGACATAACAGAGTTAGTTAAACTGATGTGTATTATTATTTCCATTGTGATTTTTTTTTTCCATGTTATATTTTGGCCGGAAATTTCTCATTGCCGGTGATATTTGTGTCATTTAATTGATAAAAAGTTCGTGTTAAAAATGCAACCACGTAAGATTTGTGGTGAAAATTACAACATAGTGAAAGTTGGTGTTATTTTTGCCAATTTTCCTTTTTTATATGATGCTCATGTTTATACTCTACTAGTGTTGTTTCACTTTTGAAAAATGTTGTTTTTCGTACAATACTACTGTGGATCTTCTCTATAATCAGTGCATTCAATATTCATCAAAGTTGTAGCTCAATTAATTTTTTTACAAGTACACTTAATTTGAAAATCATCTACTCATTTGGACTTGTTTATACAATGCTAGACAACCTATCTATTTGAATGTTTTCTAATGGCAGTACCTACTTTTTTTTTTTTTTTTTTTTTGGGTGCAAATTACGTACTTTTATTTAATAATCCTATTATCTCATTTTACCTTGCAAAATGATGTTTCTTTTTGTAATTGATTTTTTAATCCATAAAAATTGGGAAGACTTATGTTGGGAAGCTCAAGACTGACAAAATGTTAGTACTTTAAGACAGTTAGAGTACCTATTCCCTTGCGATCGAAATTTGTAATGCTAATGGTTTTTATATGAGATATTATCTAAAAATACGATTAATATATGGAGGACTACTCATTTACCATCAATATGGCATTAATCGATGAACAACAAATGAGAACAAAAAGTTTAGTAGTGCAAGTTTTCAGATTCTAACTTTGGTGCAAACAAGCTAAGTACTACATTTTGAATCAATAAAACGAGTAACCTGTACTGGTCCTATCTTTACATTATGTCACGTTGGTCAAGTTTTGAGCAAACAGACTGTTACTATAAGCTAATTTGAGGTGCTATCTGGGGTAGTATCTCGGTCAAATTCTTAGTTTGATTCCCATTCGATAAAGATTTTTCAGACGATTAATTTCAGAGTCCATGAGACTAGTCGAGCAAATATCTCGAGCAAATATCTGATCTAGTCGAGCAAATATCTCGAGCAAATATCTGATAGGATAACCTGCGTCAGTGTCCATGAGACTAGTTGAGCAAATATCTGATAGGATAACCTGCGTTAGACTAGCTTCGTCTTGGTTCCTCGAGTCCATAATCAAGGGGTTAATCAAACCAAAACGAAGGTCATAGCACATAAAGAAACGGGTAGTTTAATCAACCTATAAAATCTTATAGTAACAATTTAGAGAGAAACATGAAATTTAGGCCAACTAGCATTATATTAAGGGACCAAGCACTGCCCCATATAAGACTAACAAAGATGTTACAATCACCTTAAGACTAGCCACCATTATAACTAGTTAACTACTATCAGGTTGATACTAGAACTGCTTTACAATTAGACTTCACAGGATTGACAACAGTTTTCTACAATGTGTAGAGAAATTCCCTTTCCAACACTTCTTGAATCACAAATTCACACGCCTGGCTCGACTACCAAGAGTAATGCCGATGACAAACACAAGGGGAGGCAGCAATTACGATCCATATACACTCGGAGTTGGGAGGGAAAAACTTTGAGGGGTGACTTTTGACGGAGGAGCGAAGGCGCATTCATCACCATGAATCTTCCAATCGGCCTTTTTCAAATCTTTCCTTGTGGACCACATGCATTTCTGAACGTAGATTATGAGAGATCCAATTATATTCATCTACTTCAATCCAAATCTCTAATCTCTAATTAATAGACTACCTGATGGTGATGTAGCGGTTTGTCCCATGCTTGGCCCAATGATCTTTGAGATCAACTGGAGTTGACAGATCATGCCCTTCAGCAGCAATACGGCTCAGCAGTTTGCTGAAGGCACTTCCACTCATCTTACGGCCTCCAACTCGAGCATGACGCTTGTTGGGAACTGCAGGTAATGGGTACATGGACACGGTGGTCGTGCAGCATGACGACTGCCAGCCTCCATTGCCCCACTTGTAGCACTGACGATAAACCCCGGTGCAAGAGCAAACAGGTGGTGGCATTGTTGATTCGTCAAACACTACTTGGTTCAACCCGAGATCCGGGCCTTTCCAATCAGGCTTTGACCCACCCATTTGCTTATACCCATCACCACCTCCCATATCATGCATTCCTTTCCACTCTTGAGACTTGGAAAACATCATCTTATTCAAGTCCTCGCCTTCCTTCTTTACCTTCCGCCCTGATTTGGATGTCTTCTTGTTTGGGGACATTGCATTGGCTTCCTTTGTCCGCTTAACTTTACGCGGTTTCGCACTCTCGGGGGGAAGAGATGCCAGAGGGAGGGCATCAGGCACCTGGACCTCTCTTCCATCATAAGAAGCTTCACCCACATGAGAAGCATGTTGTACATGTTGCTGAGGATGATGCATGTGTTTTACACCACGTGAAATTTGGCAACCAGGTGGGCAAGAGTTATTGCCATTCATCGAATTTTGTCGGAACTGAAGTGCGGCTAAGGCATTATCCCTCTCCATCATGGCCTCATTCCTTTCCTGCATGGCACTATCTCGCTGCATTATGGCCAAATCTCTCTCCTCCAGAGCTTTATTCTTTTCACTGATGGCCATATTTCTTTCTTGAATTGCAGCATCTCTTTCAGCCATTATGGACATTATATGCTTCATTGACTGTGGTTGTTGCATCAACCACTGAAACAGCAATTTGGATCAATGTCATCAGAAACATCATAGGATAAGGGCAATATGAGCTTTCCATCAGAGCAAAAGCCATGCTCATCCAAAAAAACAAGTATTTGGAGCTATGGGCATATCTTCATACCTGACTCTGTGGCGCTTTATACATTTCTGGCTTGTGTCTTCCGTTTTCACGATGTCCGCTATCATCCATTATAAACCCAAATCTGATATTTGCCACAGCTCACAAAAGTTGCCTTGTTGTGAAAACCTGTTTCAGTTGACTAGTTTGAACTTAATATATCAGAACAACATTATAAAAGCAGAAGACATAACATCTCCTGTCCACCAGAAAAAGAAAACATACATCAACAAAAGCATTGTATCAAAAACCAAAATACCTCTACAGCAGCAAGACATTAGAAGAACTCAACCTGAAACCAAAATATTTCATACATGAGATATTCAGATCCAACATGTGTAGCCCATCTTTTACAGATCTAATGAGTGATAAGATGCATGATGAACTTCAGAAAAGATTGTCAATTTGCAAGGAATTCTCCAAATGCCAGATGTTGCTTAAATAGAAATTGTAGTGGGTCAGCTATAGCTCTCCCTCTGTATGTGACAATATGCAAATGAAGATACTTGTATAATACACTGCATGTAGCAAATTCAACCATAACGGGTTTTCAATTAACAACTTGCCGTAACTCAACTATTGGCAAAGGCTTATACTAATGTTGCCCCATACGCAATTGATGATGAGTATCTGAAGACTGTCTGATTACCTGAACTAACCATGTTTTAAAGTAAACAGCATCATATTATACTCCGCTGCCCCACCAAAAGACGAAATATATTGCTAACAAATTAGACCATGCATGGAACATGCTACTTTGCTTTTAAAATGTGGGCTGAAGAATACTTGGAGCAACTTAACATTCATCAAGGCCTACGATATATTTCAGGCCTGCATGAAGGACAATGTGCAACTGCACACCGCTTACCACCAAAAGAAGAAGAATAAAAGGTACGAAAATGCAAGACAAGAATCTGTCCGGTTGAGTCAGGTTCTTGTCCTAGTAAAAATAAATGGGTAGAAAGCTGGTTGAGCCAACCTAACCCATTCATTAAACTGTTTGATTACTCCAATCCTATTAAATGGTTACTTGTCTAAACTGCTAAATCAATTTAACAAATTTTCTAATTGTTTGTGATAAAAGTTAAGTTATACTATAAAAGAAAATGAATAACTTCAGATTTTCAGAACAGGATGTGTTTGTGAAAAAATTTATTGGGTCAACAAAAACATGATGTTATTAATTAACGGTTTTCAATTGTTAATATCACTTGTATTGACTTTTGAAAAAAAATTGAAAATTGTTATTACATGGATCTATGGAAATTATTTTTGGGTTTAAGAATCTCAAACCTAGCCTAAACCATTAAAATTGCAACCTTAACCTGCTTTATATGTTTGTCACACAGCTTTTGGGAGCTTTTGCTTTTGGGGACAATGAAAGCTATAAAAAGCTTTATTTGGATAGAGCAGCTTTTGCAAGAGTTTTAACTTCTAGGAGGGGGTCAAAAGCTCCAAATGTGAAAGCTATCAAAGAAAACTTTCACCCAACTACTGAAGCTACAGCTCGCAGCTACAACTAGTTTGCCAAACATAGCCTTAGTGTCTAATTCAGGGGAAGTCAAATTCTTGCCAGCTCTAAAAAAAATCCTCCTAAAGTAATGGCCTGGAGCAACTGCCATTTTTTTTTTCAGAAGTAGTGAATGCGCTGCTTTATTATGTTTCAAGAAGTGTCAAATAGATATATTGTTTGCGACTCTATTATACTCTATGAATGGAATATTGTGTGACCTGAAATTGCAGAGAAGACAGCAAAATTACCAGTTCTTTACACCCTCAACAGTAAGTAGGAACAACATACACTAACTAGAACTGCAGATAAACATGACTATTAAAGAGCCATGACAAACATATTTGAAAGTCCACAAAAACCCCCACACAATTGTCCAAACATATCTTCACTATGTCACACATTTGATGGCTGGAGGAAGTATCATGTCACAACATACAAGAATAGACAGACAAATTACATGAACATGCTTTCAAGAAGTAGTAAATACATTAGAGATCAAGAGATGCTACCACATCTACTAGCAAATATCTACAACACTAGGATTTTGGTACTAGATCCATTTCTGAACAGCATATGCATCAAGATAATTAGACTATTAGAGTATAGTAAGTACTGAGATGGTATACCTCAACTAAGGAGGTTCATCCTTAAATATGCAAAACCACACATAGTGATCACGAAGGTATCTGCATTTTATAAACAGTACAAACAAATAAGATTAGACCACCTTCAAGTTATTGTAAAAAGAAATGCACTAGCATATAAAGATTTGTGGGAAAAAAGTAACATTATCACCTCTTCACATTCATAATCAGCAAATAGAAAATGCCTAAAAAAAAATTTCGCAGTGTGGAAGATCTAGAGATTCTCAAGTCTTTTTTCCATCTTCCTATGTTATCAGTCAATCAAGTCTTCAGGAAATCCAAATCCAAATGATTCAAAGTAAACATCAAGCTTTAACTTAAGAAAGTAAAAACATACAAAGATACATTGTTAAGCAGCCAAAGACTAATTAAAAAGCCAGGATAAACTGCAGCAAGCCCAAAAATCTGATGAGTTCTCGTTGAATCAATATGAGCCACTCATGAGGTCTTCATGTGCATGAAATATGAAATAAGTTGCATACATATGCAACAACAAGATGAGAAATGATCCAGGTATCCTACCTTGAGGAGCAGCATTTGGTATTAGAATGGAATTAAGTTTGGAAGTTCCCCATAAGATAGGCAAGACCAGTTCCCTTCTCTAATTATTGACTAGTGAACACAAAGCCAAAGCAAATAGAAAAAATTCAAAGCTATATCTTGTTTATGTACCATGCAGCACACACAATGATGTCATTTATGGACATCCAGTTCAGACAAGTTTACTCTTTTAAGACAAAACTGTGAAACTATCAATAAACCGAAGACACTCAAGAAACAAGGAAATCTGCTTAGGCATTCTAGAGTGGTAGGAGACCCATAACCATTACTATCACAAAAGAAAATGCCTTCTCCTTAAACACTGAGCAATAGTGTACCTCTAGTTCTCCTTTTACACTACAACAGTAAGCCTGATATATCTACTTCACATTTGACAAGTTTTTCCGTTGCATAACACCATTCATAAATCACTTCTCCGCAAACACTCTTCAAATCCTATCTAACACTCAAACAAACTCAAATACATCAGTTCCCATGTTTCTACATTAACCTCCACAATATTCTTCTTATTCTCTCTGACACCTTCAATTGGCAGCTAATAATGTTTGAAGTGGGGAAGGCACCAAAACAAACAGTCTACTCAAAATTAAGAAAACTATTCAATCTCGACGACGCGTGATAGTACATTCTCGAATGTAATTAAAACCCCAACCCCAAGTTCCTAATTGGTACAGAGCACATACAGTTCAACCAGAAACCCACAAAACTCCAGTTCAACAAATTTTAAAAAAGCTAAAAACACAAAATTTAGCAGTGAGCACCGCAAAAGATCATTCTAATTTGTCTAAAACTCACCAAATTGAGCTCAAGTCAAAGCTGAACACAATCAAAACCCACATACCAAAAACCCCCAAAACCCAGTCAAACCCAGCTTCCAATTCAACAATTGAACCAAACCCAAATTAACCAACATCAATCAAAACCAACACTAGCTCCAAAAAAACACAACAATCGAGAAGTACAAACACACAGCAACCGATTAACTTCACTAAAACCACAGTGGTAGGTTCAAATTTCCAATTTTTTAAAAAACGAAGCTGATCAGAGCAAGTAGAAAAGCAACTAAATTATAGACAAAAACAAAGCGAGAATCAAATGTAAGCAGTTGAGAGATTACCATAACTTAGAAGGGGGAAATGGAAGAGAAGAGAGGAGGAGAGAGAAAGAGAAACCCTAAATCGAGAGATATAGATGAATAAATGTAGAGTGTGGGGATGAAATATAGTAGAGTAGTAAATGAAATATGGGAGAAACAGTTGAGATTGAGGAGAGAGAAAGAAAAAAAGAAGAAATTATTTGGACTTTCTTTGTCTGATCAGTGGAGGAGTATAATTTTAACATGTCACCCCCTTTCTTTTCTTTCTTGTGTCTTTCTTTCTTTTTCTCTTTCCATTTTCTTTCTTTCTTCTCAACCTTTGTTATTTTGCCACTCTTTATTGTTTCAGTGGACTATTTGGTAGCCCAGGTTATGAAATGGTGCTTTCTTTGGGTTAAATTGAAATAGGAGGAAATGTTGGGAGTTGGGAGTAGGGATCATAAAAGTCGGGTTTGTATCCGGTAGGATTGTAAACGAGTTGAGTCGATTTGAATATGCGAGTATTATCTTGATCATACTTGGTTCGTTTTAAGTGTATTTAGATTAGCGCTTGTAATTGCTACTCGTAACTTGTTATTGAGTGAGTTTTGACATGATTTTAAGTGAGTACATTTATTAGTTGCTCAAGAGTACACCGGCTTGTTTATAAATAAAGAGGTACTACATCTCATAATAATACAAATGAGCGGAGAGGGTGGTGCTTATACTCGACTCGTTTCTATAAACAAGTATTGAATTGGTACTTGGGTCGTTAGTTGTTGACTTGAGTATTTTTTTATTTTTGAGATACTCACTAGTCTATAGAATCCTCTACAACTCTTATTTCTTGTTGTGGTACTAGAAACCTAAAACTCAAGTTTGGATTGGGATTAGTACTCTATTATGTATTCAATTTGTCTGTAAGTGGTAGGTTTATCAAATTAAATTTATATTGTACTATGACAAAGATATCTCTTTATTTAAGTTTTGTAATTAAAAGGGCAAAAGTGGGGATAATGATAAGTGACAATTTGTCTTAATTAATTATGAGACTGATTGTTACTTGTGATTGGAAGTAATAACTTGTAATGTGAGTATTTTTTATTTTATTTTTCATAGAATGTAATGTACGTATTGATTATAAGGTTGAGTTGTATATCGTGTTATATAAATTTGTTTAATTTCTGTGTCATACTTGTCTTTTATCTTCTTCTTCTTCTTCTTTTAAAATGCAAATATATGTCTATCTTTCTTCTAGCTACTTAAGTAGAATAATGATTTTTATTTGACTCTTGTAATAAGGTTTGGTTTTGAAGGTATTAAACCCGCACTCTTGTTAGAGACTTCATTACTACAGTACTATTGGGATATTATTTGACCACTTCAAGGAATGAATTAATTACAAATACTTTATTTTCTTATAAATACTCATCTAATTACATACTCCCTCCGTCCCACCATTACGTGGCCATTATACTATTCACCCTAAAGTTAAATAAATGGTGAAATTTGATATGTAGAAAAAAAGATTGAGATGAATAATTATTAAAATGGGTAAATAGATTGATGGTGTGGATAAATGAGTGTTATTTATGTATTTTTTTGGGAATGAATAGTGCAATATATATGTTTTAGTTAGACAACTGTGCACACAATGGCCACATAATGGTGGGACGGACGGAGTATGCAACTACATGGAGTAAAATTTTATTTAATATCACCAACCCATTTTTATAATCACTTTGATATTCTACTATGCAAAAATTTTGATTTTAAAAGAAAAAGAAAAACGACCTCATAATGATAAAACATCACATGTATACAATCTAAGAGAAGAGAAGTTTATTAGGGCCTGTTTGGGGTGATTGCCATTTGACAGTTTTTGGTTTTGAAAAAATTTCAACTCTTTGTAAAAATTTAATTTAAAGCTGAATTTTTTTGTGCTTACAGTTCTCTGCTTAATTTTCAAAACTGACATCAGAAAACTAAAAACCAAAAAAAGTGGTTTTCAAAAATTGGTTTCGAGTTTTCAAAAAATCTGGAAACTGGCAACTGGTAACTACCCCAAACAGGGCCAGTGAATAGCTTTAGCCTTTGATGATCAATTTTATTACTCATTCAATCAAAATTTATTTTCATTATTTTTTTGAGAAATTATAATTGCTACCCTCGTGGTTAAGACATTTCCAGTTGGTGCCCAAATGTTTTTTTCAAATCCAAATGGTGCCCCTATGTTATTCGTGCTTGTTACTTGGTGACCTTACTTTTAAGAAAAATGTTGATTAACGCGTTAATTTGCCGATGTGAAATCTTATCTTGGTTTTACATCTATTCCCAAGTCTCCCTCAGCTAATCAGTCCCTTTTTTCTCATTTTTAAGCTTTAACTTTGCTACCCAAGCTTATTTATTAGGCATTTAAGTTTCAATTTTGCACCTCAAAACTTTAAAAATGATTGAGAGGAAGCACTAGAGAAGTAAATATAGAGAATATGTGTAAAATCAATAAATTTAACACCTTACTTAGCAACTTTCTTAAAGAAAATGGTCGAGTAAAAAACACATGGGCACCATCTGCATTTCAAAAAAACATTGGGCACCAATTAGAAATGTGTTAACTACGAGGTACCAATTGGAATTTTCCTTTTTTTTTTTTGTCTTATCAGTCATTATATTTTTTATTTAACTCAAATTATAAACATGGTTTAGAGAAAACCATAAATACTTTAAATCTATCAGATTATAAAGCAATTAAATAGCCCATCATTCTTCTTTTTTCACTCTTCGATTCCGCTTGCTCCATAACTAACTTCAATGATCCTTTTTCTTCTATGTCGCTATCAAGTTCAATCAACTCAGTTATGAAACTTATTTTTTCTCTAACATATTACTCCTATTTATTTAATTCGGTTAAGTTCAACACCGTTTAATTGACATGAACGCATCATAGACATTAATTAAAAAAAATCGATCATGAGCTAAATAGATGAATGAACTAAATTAGTTGTAGAACACCTGCCCTTCAAAATTAGGGCACGTTATCAAAGAATGTCCCACCACCACAGCCAAAATGTATATCGCCAAAAAGAAACAAAAATAAAAAGGAAATCATTAACAATGCATATAAGAAATCTTAAAAATAGTTAGTTGCACTCTTTATTGTAAGACTCGTTCCAAGAAATTGTTCCAAATAAAGTACTTATACTTGTAACAAACACTACTATGCATCACTAAAATAGTACTCCTATAAACAAGACGTCTCAAAAATGTTAAATGCACTGTATTTTTAATACCATTCAAAGCAATTTGGCAACTGCAACTGAAGCTTCCCTTTCAATGTCACTCTCTCTCCAAGCTGTTCACCACTTTCTAAGTTGTAACCTTGCAAGATTTTCAGAACCACATTCTGCACTTTATTCTTCTCTTAAACAGGGTTTTAATAGAGACAGGCATCCACCCACATGAGAATATACAAGCTACTTAAATGATACAGTAAAGTTATAGAGTACATAGTTTTCCAGCCTACAAATCTCAGCAATAATTCTGCCGAGTTACGACTTGAAACAAAGCACCAAAGTTTTCAGTACTAGTATGATGATAAATTTCCATCTCCAGAAAACGCTGAATTCTGGCATGACAAAATCACGTGTCGAAGTTGAATCTGATCGAGTGAGCACTAGGACACAACCATGTTGTTAGGGCAATGAAATGTGCATCTGTTTGATTGCAGTGGGACAGGCATTCTATTACTGATGTTACAAGACGCCAGTTTCCTGCGCTGACTGATGCATCTGAAATTCGAATATGTCGTGGAATTTTCCCAGTCATTATAGAGATACGCTAATCAGCATGGTCTTTCTTCTCAATGCTTGATTTAGTGAGTACGAATACACCGACTACAATCAGCAGTGCACCTGCAAACCACTGGTGCCAGCCTTACTGTCAGAACCTAGATAGTAGGTACCGGAACAAACACACACACAAAAAAAGGTAATGTCTACACAGCAGAATATAGTATATGAATGACGGTACTCGCATCTGGCAAGAAGGCTACGTCTTCCAAAGGCTTGAATCACAGAGAGTAGATCAAATATGTAACTTGAATCATTCAAAATAATATGGTAACTATGATGAGCGATTATGTCACCACCTGAAAGTTGATGTTACACAAGACAAAACCGTCATCGTCTTTCCCAGCAATATTTATGACTGCAACCTGCTTTAGTCTCACAAGTTCTCCAGTCAAGGCAAGCAAAACTGAAAGCCAACCAGGCAAGCTTCCTGCCCAGTGTTAGCCCAGGCCCAGTGACATGTATAGATACATCCCAATTTACAATTTTAACTTACTTCACTGTACGATACAAGAAAAGTAAAATCCATTGAGGCTAATTAATGCTTTTACACGTGATTATGGAGTAATTATACAACCATGTAATTTCATCAAGTTATATTTCGCTCCAGTTTTCTTGATATGTTAGCAAAATCATACTTGTTCTGCAATGCAGCTGCAGTGCCCGTGAAAAGAGAAGCTTGCTTGATGATATGCATCAAGTAATTGTTACACAGCACTTTTCAAATTCAACGAATATGAGCAGAAGTAAAGAAGAGTCATCCAATCTGGTTGGCCACAAAATATGCAAATGCAGAGTAGCATTTACAACCACACAAAACTACAGAAGAAAGTGAAATTTTACAGGATAGAGCTCTGTTTACCTTCGTTGATAATGCTTCTCCAAAGAGAAAGTAGCCAGCCAGACCAGAAGAGAGGAAGTTCGTCGCAAAGTTTGTCACTGTTGCTTGTAAAGATGACAGAGCTCTAAGGCTGTTGACGTAGCATCCCCACATTGTCACATTGAACATAATAACAAGACTGTACTTTACAACCTGGTGAATATAGTTCGTCCATATCAATACCATATTCAATGTAACATCACAAGGGAGAGTGAGGGGTAAGCTGTTCAGTATAAGTAACTAGGTTGCATCCATGCAATGTAAATGAAATATTTAGCTTGCAGTCACCTGCTTTTGTCATAGCAATTACATTCAAACCAAGGTCGCATAGCAGAATGGTAAACATAATTAATGGTCATATTGCCTTTGTTAGCTAGAAATATGGATATGGTATGCAAGATCTATGAAGGCTAAATGCATTCCTGGTAACACCAAGGTTAGCTTAGAGAAAACTATCAAACGATCATGGTTCATTGTAAGGTTAGATGGTGTCACCCTGCTTTTCAAATACTTGTCAGTTACTAAGTTTGACATGGATATGACTCTTCAATTTAAGCTAAAAACTTTCAAATCTTTGAAAAATGTCAGAGACAGCACCAGGATAGATACATACTCAAGTAGAATACTTGTAGCCGAGTCCATGTAACATATATCAAAAGAGTAAAAAGAAAAAAAAGTTAAAAGTTGGGGTGGTCAATATATATTAGACCTACTTCTAAGGCAGATATAAAATGAAACTAGATATTGATATGTTGAATGGCAAGGATTTTGTTTTTCTTCTCCTTTTTCCCCAATGAATAATAATAATGAGGGTCTTCACTTGGCTTGGTCTTCGACTTGGGCTTTGTTTTCTTCAAATCAACAAAAATCAGTAAAAATCAGTAAAAATCAACAAAAACCAGCAAAGTCGCTCTCTGCCGATTCTAACGAATCAACAAAAATCAATAAAATCAACAAAATTCAACGAAAATCAACAAAAATCAGTAAATTCAACAAAAATCAACAATAAATATTAACAAAATAACATGAAGAGAACATTGCCGTGGTGTTAGCTTTTTCCATAGAAAACTGCGCCAGTGGCAGTTTCTTCCATCAAAAACTAACAATTATACTCATTCATGGGAGTAATGCATTCATGGATAATTGGTTTGGACCATTCTTCACTAGTAACAATTTTATCATTCGACTTACTTCTGATGAGGCCCTATTAAAGCCACCAATTTGGTAAACTTCTACTGTTTTTGTCGTTCAAATGGCAAAATACATTATGCGTAATTATACAAGTATGACTCCTAGATAATATATAGATTTGTCTGCAGTCGAAGTTTTCCAGTAACAAAAAGGATACAGGGTGTAAAAAATCCGATGAGGAATCAAATTCAGCAACTATATCTCACTTTCAACTGAGTCAAATCAGCCACCCCTCATGGTTCGGCAATAATCTTATTGCTAGTAGCTAAACTTCTATCAAATCTTCCCCATTTCCCATCAAATGTACATTCTTCCCACCTTAATGATGACAATGAACAACATTATTTTCCACCCACACATGAGTTGGTATCAACTACCATTCTTTTCCTCGTCAATTACATGGTACTCCAGTTATCCCAGCTTTTTGTTTGCCCTGCCATTTTGGTGTTGGACGTGCATGTGACAATCCAGATGGTTGGATAATGAACTTGAAATATAGTAGAAAACCCAAGTAAATTTAGCACCTTAGATCCTCCATTGCCCTAAACTTCTAACTTACAAACACTTTTTGGGGGAATTCGAACAACATAACCAGCATTAAGTACCTAAAATAGAGCTTGGCCATGGTATCGAAGATCCATCGTTGATGCGGGAGCATCAACATCAGCTCTCCCGTGCAATCAGCTCCTAGCTAAGTTGGCTCTTGAGCTCATGTGTTAGCTTTATTTCCGGTAAGTCGGTAACTAATGGTCATCAATATCATTCATGAATTCACCAAGGAGCAGGACCTCATTTTAGCAAGATGTCAAGCAGATAACAAGGAACATTGAAAGAAAACAAGTTCCTAGCAAGTTTGTTCATGAGCTACTTTAGCATGTGTGCGTTCAGAGCAATTATCACGCAGCAGCTCATGTAGCAGGTCCAACTTCATGGTTACAGCTTGGTTTAATAGCTACTTGGTGCAGCTCATTGTCCAATCATGCTCTTATTTGATAAAGACCCATGTACTTGATGGAAGCATCAGCTCGAGGGGGCTAATCCTATGCAGAAAACCCATGGGCAAGCACAACCCACTCAAGAATAGAACCATTGGCCAGCTCATTAGGAGGAGAATATCTAAAGGTTCTTAGGGGTTCCAAATATACAGAGGGGTCTCCTAAACCCAGATTATGCCAAATAATATACCTTGAAGATGCTAGTAGCACATGGCTGGTCGTTTAAGGGGGAAGAATGCAGCTAGCACTATTGGCTCAAAATGCTCCAAATTGTATTAGATAGTATTAGTTGCTAGCTTGTTTCTTTTTATTGTACCAGCACATCTTCTCTTAGATATTTTCCTTGTAATTTACTGGTTAAATTAAGCTATTTTTGTTTTCTTATAAAAAAAGGAAAATAGAAGGAGAATAGTGTAAGAGATCAGACGTGATACATGAAAATGATGAGCTACAGTTCTGGCAGTTTACTATCCTCTTTAAGTCTTATCCTCCGTTATAGATTAATTAAGTCTTGGTGAACTACAGTGATCCCTTTAACTCTTAGCTTGATGGATGATACTTTATACTAGCTTTTAGGGATAGGATCTTTATCAATACAGCTTTTAAATTTAATGTTTCTGTTGCAAAATACTACTCCCTCCGTACTTTTCAAACGTTTACAAACCATTTGGGCACGAAAATTAAGATAGCAAAAGTGGGGGGCTTTGTTTCCAATAAAGTCCCTAATGGTTTAACAAATTTACAATGAGAGAGGAAATGAGTATTTTATAGAGAAAAGTAGATGAGAGAGAGTGTGTTTTAATTAAAAAAAAAAAAAAAAAAGGTAAGGATATGTTTATGGTTGCTAGAGAGAGAAATGAAAGGGAATTAAAAAATGAGTTTAATTTGTAAAGTTGATTTGATAGTTGAATTTTTAATTGTTTAAAGTAGATAGTAGAGGGGTATTATGGAGAAGAGTGTGTGTAAAATTTGGTTTGTAAAAATTGAAGAAGTACTTATTTTTTGGTGGTTTGTAAACATTTGAAAAGTACGGAGGGAGTAAAACATAAAACCTAAACCGATTTCTCAAATGAGCTTGATCTTGTCCTTCCCCATGCATCAATACTAAAATTGGCTACATAAGGGCATCACAGGGATAAGCCTAACCGTTCCCAACGAACAACCCAGCACTCCAAGCCAATTTTATTGTTCTCAAGAACCCGACATGTTTTCTTCTTTGGTCTAGCGAAGGCACACTAGCTGAAATCAACAAGCTCTCAACCTAGGTCCCGTATAACGCAAAAACTTCACAAATGTTCTGAATTAAGCCAGCTAACATTCACATAATCGTGATCTGAAATTTCACGGACCAACCAAATCAACTGACAATGTAGGATCAAAGTCAAGCTCAAACAACATTTAATTTCCAGCCTCGTCTTTGAAAGCCTCATCCTAAGAAGTAGAACACAAGTTCAACACAAGTAGTACCCCATATATTTCAGGTTTTCAACTGCATTCGACCATTTATCTAAATCTAACATTAGCAAAATACCCAATTCCAACCATAACAAAACAGCACCTAAATCTATGATCTCCATTTTCAAAACCTCAATACAAAACCCTTCATACAACCCCAATCAAAGACAAACAATAATTAATACTATAATATAGCAGTAGATTTCACATGGCAATACTAATGTTAATAGAAGGAAACTGAAATAGAAAGGTGGTGGGGATTTAAGAAAGGAGGAAAGCCGACCTGAGAAGAGAAGAACTTGGCAGAAATAGCAGCAAAGGCGGCACTTGAGCCCGCTGCCACTGCCCATGCGTACCCTTTGCTTTCTCTCTCCTCCCTTCCCATCTCTTTCTCTCTCTTTCTCTTTCTCCACGACGATGATCGTGATCGCTGCCGATTTGCAAATTCTGGCGACCCAATTTCGGGAGACTAGACTTGGCGTCAAAAGGCAATTTCTGGCGTCATAACTTCACAAGTGAAGTGAAAGTTGAAACTCGGCCCATACTCAGAAACTCGAAAGCGTAGCCCGAGTGACCAACTTGGGTCGTATTTAGTTCAGTTTAATTCTCATCTATTCGGTTCACATAAATTCAATTTAATTTAATTCAATTAAGTTACGGAAATTTTTTTTTTTCCCTCCCCTTAGTCCAATAATATTATGGTACATTCTTATACAATTGTCCAATTGTTCGACATTTTAACCTAAGGGCTAGTAAGTTGCTAAAAGTCACTATTAGATTGGATCGTCTAATGATCAGACGGTTGTACACAAGAATTTGTCTAAAATGAGATATTAGTGACAATTAAATCCAATTTTACTGAGAATTTTTCAACAAATTGTAATCACTCATCTAATATTATGGCAAATGGAGTATAATTTATTTTCTTCAATTTTTCAGTTTGCGTTTTATTTTCCCCACTCACCCCTTTCTCTCATGTATCTCTCTTATGGCCTCTACTATGGATGGCAATGGGTCGGGTTGGCGCGCGAGTGGCACGGTCGGCATGAATTTGGCACAGGCACGGCACGAGCGCACTCCATGCATGACCAACACGTGACACAAAGTGGTGGACCTTGTAGGTCTGCAATTTCAGAAAAAATCGTGTGCATATGCACGGACAGGTATAGCACAACACTCTACGACACGGCAAAAAAAAAAAAAAAAATACACTTAATATAAATTTTGAAAAATATAGGCACAACACAGATGGCCATGGGCCGCTCCAGGGAAGAGGCAGCACGGCCATAAGGCGTGGGTCGGCCTATTAGGACCCATGGCCACCCCTAGTGACATGGTCCACCTTGTTGGGATATGGAACGTGCGGCGCGCTCTTATCTCCTAGCGGCAAGAGTCCCAGCCGTACACAAGGAACGTCTTGGAAGTGTCGTTCGACACAAGAAGAAGGGACGGGTTCGATGGAACGAGATTATGACATTCAACACGATAAGGTGAAAGACGCACAACAATTCACTAGCATTGATGTCAATAACTCTTTGCCTCTTTGGTAGGAAGCTTGGTTAATCAGTGTTCATTAGCAACTACTCACTAAAGAGTATTATGAGGTTTCGTGAAAGTGACAAGAGTAGACATGAATTATGCACAACTTGCATACTCAAATCCACCCTGAAAAGTAAATAAATTATGAAAACGCCACTACAGTACTTGGTGGCTCACTGTGCCATGATCGAAGGGTCGACACGCAGGAAGCTTCATTCGACATGCTTACAAGTTGTGCTACTAACATGAAAAGTAAAGGAAAGCATTAAAGTACATGGAAAGGTAAAGGAAAGCTATAAAATGACAAGGTAAACTTAGGGGGTTCTAACACCTAGCCCCTATATACTAACAAGAGTCTGTTCATTAACTTTCATTCACCAATTGCTCAATATCACATCGAATATGTTTTGTATCAACTTGCGCCCCCCTTGCATGGCTAAACACACCATGATTACATTAGAAGCATGAAAAACAATAAAGATATTCCACTTGATATCCATGTGCTTTTAACTTTTGAAAATGGTACCCAAACTATTTTACCAAATTCAAATGGCGCCATTCTCCTTTAGGAAAACAAAACTTCGTGCCCAGATATTGTTTTTTCCGTTATATGTGTCCTAAATTCCTATACCATCCTTCATAAAACGCAAAAGAACAAAAAAGAAACTCAAGAAATGATATTTAATTAAGCTTGTGGGTTTTTAATCATTTTATATGAATGGAGACGCTTTCTCTTATTTCCATCTCTCTCATGGTGGCCATTTCCTCTACTTCCACTTTCCTTCAACAACACCGCCGCCATGCTAGCACCAAGCCTTTCTACATCCATAAACCTTTCTCCACCCCAACTCCCACCCCAATCCTAACCCAATACGTTATCAAGAAGCTCGTTGCAAATAAAGGCATCGATATCGTAAAGTCTAGCATGATCATGGCCTCGGTACCGGCTCTGTCGTTGCCTTTGTCGTTGGCCATCTTTGATGACCTCTCAACCATCGAACATAATGATCATGCTCTCTCTCTCTCTTTCTCTCTCTCATCTCGTTGAACTTCTCAACTATGTTTACTTGTCTCTCTCTTTCTCTTTCCTCTGGTTGAACTTCTCAACTATGTTTACTCGTGAGTGACAGCTCAATTTGGCACTCGGAAACATCATAAACACCTTCAATAATCAAAAGCCTTTTTTTTAAAAAAATTATTTTTTATTTTTTACATTTCATCTATGTCTACTCGAACGAAAGTGACCTTTATTACTAACTTGTCAATACATACTCAATATTGGCCTCATTTGAAAGTATGCTTTACCATATTCCCAATGACACGTGTATCACCGCAAACTTGTGTTTGAATAAAAATAAGGAAAATTTGACGTAAATAATCCCATCTATTGGGTGTCAAATTAAAATAATCCATCTTTAACGTAACTATGGGAATAATCCCAACTATCTAAAGTTGTCACAGGAGTGGTCCCATGACTAACGGTGTTAGTGCTCCATTAAAAAATGCTGACGTGGCAGTAGAAAAATAAAAAGAAAACAAAAAAACTTAAAATTAAAAAAATAGAACCCTCACGTTACTCTCTCTTTCCTTTCCCTCTCTATAGCCCACCCTACCCCATCCACCATCGCCCCGCCGAGCTTGATCGGCTCCTACTAAAGACCCAGAAGCCATAGCCACAACCATACTTGTAATTTGCAAATGATGAAAAATCCTCAAATGGGATTGAAAAGGGCAAATGCACAGATAATTTGAAAGCATATATCTACAAAAAAAAAAAAAAAAAAAAAATACACAAATGGGAGAACATTTGAGGGGTTTCTCTAGAAAAGGGGGGAAAGGAAAAGTAACTTGAAGAAATGGGTGGAATTAGGAGTTTCGTAGGGTCTTATAGTAATGGTGGCTCGGGGGAAGATGGAGGAGCAGGTGCTGCTCGTAGTAGGTGGGCAGTGGTCGGTGGGGCTGGGTCCGGGGGTGGGTGGGGCTCGACGGTGACTAGGCTGGGCTGGGCTAGGCGGGGTGGTGGTGGTGGTGGTCGGGGGTGGGGTGGGCTGTACAGAGGGAGAGGAGAGAGAAAGTGATGTGAGGTTTTATTTTCTTTTTAAATTTTAAGTTTTTTTTTTTTTTTTTTTTCAACTGCCACGTCATCATTTCTTAACGGTGCACTAATACCGTTAGTCACGGGACCACTCATGTGACAACTTTAGGTAGTTGGGATTATTCCCAAATTTATGTTAAAGATGGATTATTTTTATTTGACACTCAATAAGTGGGATTATTTATATCAAATTTAAATTAAATTGGAATGAACTCAACTGAATTAAGTTGAATAATAAAAGAAAAAAAAGGCGATGAGAACATAAGTGTTAACTTCACCCCACTTGAACTCCATTTTTTTTTTGTTTATCCCCAATCAATTTTGGTAGCTTTAAATTGGTATACATAATGGTATGTGGGGCGAGTATAAGTGGGTACCGGTACATGTTTGTTGGAGAAGTTTTATTTTTGTTTTGTTTTATTCGTGATAAATAGTGGCATGAGAGTGCAAGTGATTACAGTTCCTTGCTTAATTTTCAAAACTGACTACAGAAAACTGAAAACCAAAAAAAGTGGTTTCCAAAAATTGGTTTTGAGTTTTCAAAAAGACTGAAAATTGGCAAATGCCAACCACCCCAAACAGGGCCTCAATTTGTTAAGCTCACCTTTTATGTTTTTCAATTATTATGACCCGATGTGTCAGTAGCATTTAGAATTTATTTTGGACCGACGAAGTTGGGAGATATCCATTTGGAGCACAAGTAAATTTGGATTTATTCATGGTAATTGGTAGGTGTGAAAAGTATCAATAATGGATGCGGGTGGGATGGAGCCATCTTTTGTTAGTAAGAAAAGAAACACAAAACAATACCCCCACGATGCACCCAAAAAAAAAAAAAAAAAAACAATACCCCCCACGATCCGCCACACACTCAAACTCACCAATTAGAGGCCAGCATCGTCATCACTCGGATAGCTGACGTGTCAAAGATCGACAATACAATGACCCCACGATCCCTCGACAGAAACCGTTAAGAACACCTCTGCCTCTTCTCTCATCCCATTCAAACCGACTCAACACCTCTTTCTCTCTCCTATATATAAACCCCACTAATTTTACTTTTTTTCTCACAAAAACAATCAATTCGATTTTTGGTGTTCGCTTCATCCAAAACCCTAATCGCCGATCGCAAGGTATTTCTTTCTTTCTCTCTCTTAAATTTTGTTAGGCTTTCTTGTTTGATTTGATTGTAAGTTTCTTTCTGTTTGATTTGATTATCAACTATTGCAGTTGTGATTAATTTGTTGTTGATGTAAATTGTTTTTGCAGAGTTTTGTGATTTGTTTGAATTTGAATCGAAATGGCTCGTACCAAGCAAACTGCTCGTAAATCTACCGGTGGAAAGGCTCCTAGGAAGCAGCTTGCAACCAAGGTGTGTTTTCAAATTCTAGGGTTTTTACTTTGATTGAGATCGATTTTCTCTAAAATTAGGGTTTCCGATCGATTTGATTTGGTGCGATTTTGAATTGAATGATTGATTCTCTTGTTGTTCATAGGCTGCTCGCAAATCTGCCCCTACCACTGGAGGAGTCAAGAAACCCCACCGTTACCGTCCCGGAACTGTCGCTCTTCGGTAAATATTTCTTCAATTCAACTAATTGATCAGAACATATCAGTTTGTCATCAATTTGAAATCTGAAAGTAAAAAAAAGAACTTATTGATTTTGTATTGCAACAGTGAAATCCGCAAATACCAGAAGAGCACAGAGCTTTTGATCCGCAAATTGCCTTTCCAGCGTCTTGTTCGTGAAATCGCTCAAGATTTCAAGGTGAAATTCAGTTCAAATCCTTTTATCATTAGTTAATAATAACCAATGGCAAAGAATTCTTTCAATTATGTTGTGTATTAGTGTTGCTGATTTAGGGTTCATTTGTTGTGATTGTGCAAACCAGACCGATTTGAGGTTCCAGAGCCACGCAGTTCTTGCGCTTCAGGAGGCGGCCGAGGCGTACCTTGTGGGTCTGTTTGAGGACACCAACCTTTGCGCAATTCACGCCAAGAGGGTGACAATCATGCCCAAGGACATCCAGTTGGCTCGTCGCATTCGTGGCGAACGTGCTTAAGAAGTTTGAAGAATTGTAGTATTGATAGGGCGTTTTTTGATTGTTGATTACTACAGATTTACATTAGGTTTAGATACTTTGATATGTCTTGATTGTTTAGGAGCTCTGATTAGGGGTGTATATACCAAACTGCTATATGGGTTATATACATTGGAAAATCTAAATCAGTAGTATATGGGTTTAAGGTAGAAATTTATAGGTTGTTTGGATTGGTTTCTTACCTTATGAAACAAAATTTTTATTCTCTAATGAGTTATCGATGCGTACATTGTGCTGATTTTGTTTTGCACTTGATTGTTGGCTTTTTCATATGGGTACTCTTCAGTTTTTGCTGTGATAATAGAGAAGGGAAGGAATACCAGGCCAGATGTTTGGTACGGTAATCCCATTTATCACCCGTGAGGTGGTTAAATGGAGGGAGTAATACATTAGTTAGACTGGAGTAAAGGTGATTATATTGTCTAGCCTAATTGATTACTAGGTGTTTCATACGGTAGTCCCATGTGAGGTGGTTACAAGTACAACTTGTAATACATTAGTTAGACCGATTAAAGGTGATTATATTATGTAGCCTAATTCATTACTATCTTCTCACATCCTATGGGACGATCAGTTTCAAAAAATATGGGTGGTTTAGCATGTGAAAAATGACTCAATTATTGCACAAAAAAAAAAAAAATGACTCAATTAGTTCCTCACGGCCCACATTATAGACTAGAACCCAAAGTGGGCTTGTTGATGTTCAACAAAAAGGAAAACGATATAAATTGAACTTTGGATGATTATCTACATTTCCTGAGTTGCAGAAAGGCAAACACGAACAAGAAAATTCAATAAGATTATATAGGTTGAAGTTGAACTTGTTGACTCAAGGGATAAATTCCATTATATTGATAATAATGGGAATCTAAATTATCCATGTAACAATGTTGGTAATTAGAATGGTGGGTCCACCTATATGGGAAAAACTCCATTCCAAACAAATTTGGTAATTATTAATTAACCATCTTCCATTTTCCCATTTCAATGAATGATATTATTTAAACTTAAATCAAGAACTTCATTGAGTGCATATTTTTATATTTATGCTTTATATATCAAATTAATTAGGGTATGCTACAATTGGATTTGTTGAGGAATTTTTATGAAAGTCCGAAGGCATTCGCGTGAGGGACGTATTAGGAGATATAAAAATTGATTGAGCCTAACTCTGAAATTTCTCCTATAGTTAAGGTTTTTAAGCACAAGGTAGGTGGCCTGTGCATTATCCACGCTTCAAGTCCAAAGGGCACTTGCATGAGGGGCATAATAGGTGATAAATATTTGATTGGGCCTCCAACCATCAACTTAAACTTTTGGTTGGGATGATTCCTTCACATCCATATCACAAACATCTCAAGAAAATAATGTAGCCACAAATAAACTCAAATAATGTACAAGATAGCCTAGCCCTAACCTAACTAAACAAGTAGAGTTAGTTAATTAAGGATAATGCAAGACAAAGGATAATCGTTAATGAAGAATGAAGTATTTTCTAACGATGCATGGCTCACTTAACTTGTTAAATTCGTTAATAGTTGAAACTGACCATTGACATAGAAATCAGACGAGCTTTTGAATTCAAACATATCATCATCCGCTTCTTCTATGGCTTCTATCATATGTTTTTATTTAATTTGGAAGTTCATTCACCTATCAATGGATCACATATCTTACATCCTACAAGACACTGGCCTTGTTTGGATACCAGCTTTTTGAGCCAACTTGTTACATTTTCAGCTTGTTTGACTATTTGACATTTTAAAAACACAATAAAGCTTATTTGGTAGTTAGCTTGTTAGATGGCTTTTTGGACCCAAATAATCCAATTTGGAAAAGTTAGGGGAGGGTAGCTTTTTGCATTGGCTTGTCGAATTTCTCTTTTCAAAATGACCCTCTTACCCCAATGTTGGCAATAATTACTCCCCAACCAATTTTACCCAAATTATACTCATGTCTTTATTTGTCATTTTATATATTACCAGCTACTGATAACCAGCTAACTTTATCAAACATCATTTATAACCAGCCAATGCTACTAGATAGTCAAACCAGCTAATACAACAAGCTATCAACAACCAGCTACCAGCCACCAGCTACAAGTTGATTGCCAAACAAGGCCACTGACTGATTGGATATGTACAACTAAAATGAGTATATCAGTCACATAACAGTGAAGTTAGAACAATAAACTGTCTGGCTAAAGCCCTTCCAAAATAAAGCTTGTGACAAGGCCCACGGAATGGGGGACTATAAATAGAAAAGGAGGCATTAGGGCATCCTCATTGAAGCTTTGGTGGAGGGGTTTGACAGTTCAAAGCTCCATCAAAGCTTCAATGGAGGTAGAGCTTTGAAGGGGTTTGAA
>BSSO01001435.1:0-23649 GCA_030267885.1 Mesembryanthemum crystallinum
TCAATAAATAATGTAGAAATATTTGGGGTATCACAGTCCAACACCTAAATGACCTAGGCAAAAGTTAGGGCACTACTGCAGCATGATCACCTGAACTACAAAGGCCTGATTCCCTTTTGGATATGTAGGAAGACTCGTCGAGGTACGACCAAACAAATTCCCGCACCATTTGAGGCGTTAGTGAGATCTTGACTTTTACAGGGGTGTTAAAAAAGAAAACATTGGGCAACTTTGTTTTTGAGGGTTTTGCAATAATGAGTCTTACGTCTGGTCCCAATGTTAGCTCAGGTTCTTCGTCTTTCCCGACTCGCCGGCTCGAAATCCATATACCTCTTGAGTTGAGGCTTTTCCGAGAAAATGGATGGTAGGGATCAAGAATCAAAGTCGGTTAACCTACTGATTGTTTGAGCTTGTTGAGCTTTATACATGGTGTTCTCCCCTTGTGTGAACGGGTGCTATCCTAGGCAGTCCATTACTTTAGGATGAGTTAGATCTCCCACTTGAGTTAGAGAGTCATTACATTTGCATCCATCACATCAGTATCACATACATTCTAAAGAATCCATATAGTTGCATTTATCATGTCAGCATATACATGCAATTTAGAGAGTCCACCTAGTCGCATTCGTCATGTTACCATATGCGGAGTCTATGTAGAGATTTCATTTAGTCGCTTTTATCATGCCATCATTGTGGACGCTCTAGAGAGTCCACATAGTTGCAGAAGTCAAGACGACATCACACTCATTGTTAGCCTTGCATGCATACACGTGCACATAATTGCATAAGTTGAGACATAGAATTGCGTCAACAATTACATACATGGGTGCCCTTGGGTCAAACAACGGCTCTAGTCGAACCAATTCTCACCACAAGAATACTCAAAGATGACAGATGCTTGGTGCCTGAACTAGGGGCTCGATGCCCGAATAGTGAACTGGGGGCTCAATGCCAGAAGACTGAATTGGGGGCCTCTATCCCTAAAGTTGATCCTCCCATTCTGAAATGAGGGGTTCCACTACAGGTAGGACCACATGTTTCATAGCAATTGGCTAAGGTAAGTCAGGTAAGATCTCATTGGTTGCATATATCCGTTAAGCAACACATTGCACGGCATGCATTTCATTGGCTCGATATGAGAGCCCCATCATTCCATTATACTTGCATCGGCTCAAAGTAGAGAGCCCTTATGGGTACATACATGCATTGGCTTGAAGTGAGAGCCTCTTCACTACATTTATTGGCTGGCAAGCAGAGCCTAGCCACATCATGACCCATGTGTCATTGCATAGGCTCATCATGACTCACGGGCTATTGCACTTGTCGACTCGCGCCAGAGCCTTTTCATGACTTCCCTTAGCTCAACCCATGAGTGACATTGCGTTCATCATTGGCTCGAGTTGAGTGCCCCACCACCATCTAGTAGCTTGACATGCGAGCCCTTATCCCTAGACCATATCATGGTCCCTTGGCTCTAGGCTCGGAGCCTTAGCTCAGGATGCGAGCATTGCATGACCATAAGTCATATACTTTGACCTTCACCCTTCCCGGGCCTCGATCAAAGTGGAGGGCTCTCCTCTCCTGTTAGCACCCCAACAGAATAAACGCACCCCATCAGAATAAACAAATATAATTTCAAAATGAAATAGTTGATTGCTGTGATTAACATTAACCTTGAGAGATGCAGCCTAAGATAAAAAAATGCCACTGCTCCACGCATGTCCCCGCTGCTCTGCGCAGTTTTACAAAAATGTCCCTGCTCCGCCCAGGTCCCCGCTGCTCCGCCCAGTTTTACAAAAATGCCACTACTCCGTGCAGGTCCCCGCTGCTCCGCGCAGTTTACAAAAATGCCCCTCCTCCGCGCAGGTCCCCGCTGCTCCGTGCAGTTTTACAAAAATGCCCCTGCTCCGCACAGGTCCCTGCTGCTTTGCACGGTTTTACAAAAATGCCCCTACTTCGCGCAGGTCCCCGCTGCTCCGCACAGTTTATAAAAATGCCCCTGCTCCCCGCTGCTCCGTGCAGTTTGCAAAAATGCCCTTGCCCCGCGCAGGTCCCACTGCTCCATGTAGACCTCTCCTGCTCCGCGCAAGTCTCACTGCCCCATGCAGATTTCAATTGTGTGCTTTTCATTCTCATACTTTGACCTTCGGCTAGCCTCGGTCAAAGTGGGGGCCCTGTTAGCACCCAATTCTTATTAAGCCCGATGACGAGTTAAATTAAAATCGATGATGCAATTATACGGAATCAGATCAATGACAGATTGATAGCTCAAACATACCCAAAAAAAGACCCGTAGATGCCCGACGACCCTTGTCCAAGAGGGAATTTGTTTTCCTCATGTGCCAGGGCCGCGTGGTCTCCCTTGTGACAGCAGGGGAGGCCGCGCAGTCTTCCCCTGAGTAACCAAGAGAGCTACGGGGCCCCACAAGGAGGCCACGCGGCCTCTCCTCTCTCGCCCGTTTGTCCGACTTTCTCCCCTATAAATATACCCATTCACCATTTCCCAAATTCAGATCGGAACCCCCCGAGTACTCCTAAACACTTCCACTAAAAATCCTTCCTTTCCCAATCACAAAGAAACCCACGCAATCTGTCAAAGTTCTGAATTCTGAATATTGCTCATCGACGACATTTACCACCAAGGAAACCCCGTGGCGACCAAATCTAAAATCTTCCTTTCTTTAATTGATTTTCATTATCTTTAAATTAATCATGTCTTTCATATTTGATAATGGTTAGTTAATGTTGTTAATCTTATTTTTTAGATCCTTTAATTAATAAATATTCTTGAGAGTGACTAGTAGAGACCGTTTTCCCAAATGGGTGGCTAGGGTGCATGCCATCCAAAGCCGTAACCTCGTCCCTGAACCAAGACTTTGGTCTCGACCAATTGAAGTTAGGAGTCTCCACACCAGAGGCTGCATGGGACAATGGGGAAACGACATTTTCTAAAACCCTAAGTGGTGACCTCCAAATGTCCCTTTGGTTTGTCCCTTTGGTTTGTCCCTTCAAAATGTTCCTTTCGGTAACTAGAGGCTCCCTTACGCGTGTTTTTATAAAATGCCAATTTGATCTTTTATTTAATTTTTTATTAGTTTTTTACTAAAAGAAGTTTTTGCGGGAAACCCCCTTATATAATACACTTTTTGTAAAAAACCCCCTTATATAATTTTTTTTGTGGAGAACCCCCTTATGAGTTACTTTGGCCATGACTGACCCCCCTTATTCATTTTTCCGACAAATTAATGTGATTTTAGGGCCGATTTGCCCTTGCGAAAATTTTCCAAATGGGTTTTTTCTTCACCCTTTAGATCTCATTTGATTCATACATGGCATTTTTGTTGAAATTCATATGATAAATTTTCCAAATGGTGAAGAAAAAACCCATTTGGAAAATTTTCGCAAAGGGCAAATCGGTTCAAAAATCCCATAAATTGGTCGGAAAATTGAACAATGGGGGTTGGTCATGGCCAAAGTAACTTACAAGGGGGTTCCCCACAAAAAAAATTATATAAGGGGTTTTTTTACAAAATGTGTATTATATAAGGGGGTTCCCCGCAAAAAATCCTTACTAAAACTTATTGGCAATTTATTTTCAAAAACCAAGTGAGCTTGTCACGAGGGGGTCCATACTCCATCCGGATCATGGTCTCTACAATGATATAGAGGCCTTCAGGATAAGGTTGTTGAGTTGGAAGCCAAGCAAAGTCAAAATCAAGCTGCCTTGGAATCTCAGTTCAAGGGACTTAGAGATGAGCAAGAGAATTGCCACAATCAGCTCCTACAACTCCTTCAAGCATTGGCCCCTCTCACTTCAGCATTGGTTTGTCTTGCTGCATCTGCCACCACTTCAGAGAAACCCTCCCAGGCCTAACCTTCAGCATTAGTCCTTCATGATTACGATATTTTTCCCCTCTCCCTTCTCAAACAATAAGTTTCTAATCTTCCTTTTTCTATCCTTTGTGATCATTTTGTGGTTATGACTCTAAAATTGATATTACTTTTGTGTTTGTATGGCTTAACTTATGACTTTATCTATTATGAATGGTCAATATCCTTAGGAAGCTAGTTCGAGCCACCATAATTCATTGTTTCTTATGGGATAATGCCCCGGAGGTGTGGATATTACATATTATACCCTTTGCATGCTCTGAATTGTCTTCAAGTATTTTTGCTAATGTCAAAAGGGGGGAAATTTATGCGCTTAACGAATTTTGTTGTTTCTTGTTTTTGTGGTATTTATCAAAAATTTCTCATGACTGTGCTTTGATAAATGATCGTAGATCCTAATCATTATTGATCCTCTTATATTTATGCTACATAATGACGTTTATACTGGTTAATGCTCCTTTTGCCACATGTATTGCATCAATAATTATCATCATTGTTAAAGAGGTCTTTGATTATTTTTCCTCTTTACTAACAAAATTAGCAAGCTTGATTTTTGTGAACAAATATAAGCACATCATATTTGCCATCTTCAAAAAGGGGGAATTTGTTGAAGTTCCATGTTTCGATGATGATTAAGTATAATGTACTTATAAGTGTTAAATGCTAATTATTTTTTGGTGATTAAATGTCTTAGAAAAGCACTCATGGAAAAGCAATGAAGTTAAAGGCGTGATGAATTCAGGAGAAGATTGCAAATCTTAAATTATTAGAGTTCATGTACGTGGCATAGTCTCAATAAATCTTGGAACAAAATAGGAGAGCAAGAAATGCTTAAATATGAAAGTCGGTCAGAGAGACCAATGTATGGGTGTTGGTCCTTCTACATGCGAGCTTAAACACTCAGATTTACGAAACCGTTTTGATTTGCTTCCAAAATCTCTTTAAACTGGTTTTATACAAACTGAGATATTTCCAACTCATAGTCATTAAGAGTTAGTTTTATTTGGAGGAGTTAAAGGACTTAAAGGTTATTTAAATGATAAATATCTACCTTGAGTCATTAACAAGCTTCTAAAGCATGGGCTAAAGAAGAGATGGGACACATAACCATCTAAGCAGCCTAGCTGGCCAACAGCCACCGCCACACTAGCTGGCGAGATAGCTGGTGCCCTTAGGGCCAGCAACCACTAGGCGGCCAAAAGCCTAGTATCTCTTGGCCTTGGAAGAGTGTTCAACACTACTTATTTCTCTCTCCTCTTTGGCCTTGGGTTCCAAGTTAAAACCTTCTAGGCAAATTCCAGTTGTTACCCTTGTAGTTAAGACATTTCCAATTGGTGCCCAAAATTTTCTACGAAATCCAGATGGTGCCCCCATATTCTTTACCTTTTCTACTTGGTGACCATTTTCTTTAAGAAAGTTACTAATTGAGGTGATTAATTTATTGATTTTGCATATATTCTTCGTATCTACTTCTCTAATGCTTCATCTCCATCATTCATAATGTTTTAAGGTGCAAAATTAAAACTTGAATAACATAATAACAAGCTTATAGGAGCAAAATTAGAGCTTTAAATTGAGGATTGAGGGACTGATAAGTTGACGGGAACTTGAAAATGGGTGGTAAAACCAAGATAAGATGCCACGTCTGCAAATTAACAACTCAATCAACATTTCTCTTAAAATTTAGGTCACAAAGTAATAAATGCTAATAATACATGGGCACCATTTGGATTTTAAAAAGATTTTGGACACCAACTGTAAAGGTCTTAATCTCAAGGGTATCAATTGGAATTTCCCAACCTTTAATAAATAGAAGAATTGTTTTGAGAAAAACATAAGAAGTGCAAATACAGTTTTAGATTGCCAAACATATGAAGAAACCTTGCTCTCCTTCTCTTTCTCTTAATCGAATTAAATTTAATATCTGAAGAGAAATAATGCTTAACTATTGTTCCCCACATTGTTCTTTGCTTAATGAGTCTTGCTTTATGTAACCTTTCTGCTTTAATAGAAGCACATTAAGAGGTTGTTTTTTCTTAGGGACTATACCTGTTGTATGTATGCTAGGGTTTAGTCCCATACGTATAACTCAACTTTAATTAGCTAGTGAGTGCAAGCCAAGGTGTGCTTGGATGCTGCCCTCACGTGGTGTTGGGTGTTGTTTGTAGACTTAGGGTTAAGTCTCATAGGTGTAACTCATAGCTTGAATTAGCTAGTTAGCGTGAGCCAAGGCATGCTTGCGTGTGCTGACACGGGGTGTTGGTGTTGTTTGTACTTAGTCTTTAGGAGAAGCTTTGTACGAATGTATTGAGACTCTTGCTGAATACAAGTAAGCGTTCAAATCACACAAAGGTATGCGTCGTGGTTTTTACACCCAAGTTGAGTTTTGGACGGTTTTCAACGCTAAAATCATGTGCTATTTGTTCTTTATTTCACTTCTGCATTATTATCCTATTCACAGGGAACGACTACTAAAGGTTGGTCCATTACACACATCACTTTAAAAATAGTCGAGAATTTTATAAGACTCAATTCCCCTCCTCCCTCCTTACGTTGTGCATTCTACCAAACACTAAAAAAAATGAAGTAATGAATAATCGGAAACTAACAAGAAATTGATCAGATATAGGAGAAAAGGGACCTTGAGCACTAGTAAAACCGACCAAGTCTTACTAACCGAATAACAAGTGACTATAAAGGGTGAAAGATAGAATACACAGAAGTAACATTATGCAAAACAGCTGCAAAAATTTGTGCACGATATCACAAAGTTATATTGATCTACACTTGTTGTAGATCTCGCCACGCATGATATCTATGGGAAGATGCTCAAATGTGTAACGCTCGGGTCCCAAATAAACTCCCGTTCTATCCAACAAAGAGATGCTCTCATCCCTTCCATATCGTGAAGCATAAAGTCTTAGGTACTCAATGTCCTGGAGAATAGTTAAAAACAGGTCAGCACCGAAATTGTCGTCATCTAAATTTTGAAACTATAATACTCATTCACTNTTTACCTGCAAGCCACTCAGAAGGCGCTCTAGTCTCAAAGAAGCAACAGGCTCTCGTGAAGATGTGAATACTTCACCAGGGTAATACAGAACACCATCTCCAGGAGGAAGGCCACGCCGAAATCTTATCTGACATTTGTACAAAAGATAAAATGAGTTATCTGGTACGTTTGCCCAGAATTTCCAAGGGCCTTGGATTTTGAAAGATGCGAAAATGGATTCTCATATCTTCTAAAGAAGTATTTCGTCTTTGTCCCTAATGGTTTTCACAAAACCATAAAGAATATACCATTTGCCACAATTGAAAGGTTCCACTAGAAAAGCTTCAGCCACCACCCCCCCTCCCCCCAAAAGAAAAAAAAAGAAAAAAAAAAATAGAAAGGGCAATAGGTCAATGCAGAATGTAATCCCAAACAAGACCATTATTAAACGGCACTCCTTATTTAGTTTCATACTCATTGATAAATTGGACAGTTCCAGCACTGATTAGTGTACTGAGGGATAACTATCCATCAAAATTAGTAAATAAATAGATGTCCGGGAATTCTACCTCTGCACTGGGAACTGAGGCTTTTTCATAGCAATTTGCACCCCAATAAAGAAAACCAGTTCCACCTTCCTTCCATATGCGCCACATTACTGCACGATGTTGAGTACCTCGCATCCCTAAATGCCAGTTAGGGTGAGGATCAGATGGTCCCATACACACATATGTCCACCACTCCTGCAAATATCAGCTTTTCCTCTATCAGAAGGTATACAAATTATTTCGTGTTTCAACGTTTCTCAAAGCATTTGAGGTCTTCACCTTACCAGATGAAGCCAACAGATGAATAAAATTAAGAGTGCAGAGTCAAACGCACAAGTTATATTTGTCACCCTAATTATAATTATAAAGCATGCGGACTTTTCAAGGCACTTCTTATTTGTAAGGTAGCCTAAATCTAATGCCCACTTAGACGGAGGCCTTGAGCCCTTGACAGAGGAAGTGGAGTAGTCCTATGCTATTGGGGAATTACCAAAAAAAGACCTTTTCACACACGGACACAGCCGTTACTCTTCAGTCTTTACCCCGAACCCCCCCCCCCCCCCCCCCAAAAAAAAAAAAGTTCCGTTCTTTTTTTGAAGAGGGGTAAGAGAAATGGGACAGGGCAGCAAAAGAAACAATCTGTGTAGAACTAAAAATTGACCAAGTGACAGCTGCCAGATAAGAGACTTAATACTTGAACACAGACATATCAGAAGGATCCTTCAATAACAGGGAATTCAACCAGCAATAATTTGTTTCATACCAATTATAGATTTGATAAAAGATGTCGTACCTCATCATGTTCCAGCTCGGCAACAATATCCTTCACCAAATCCTCTCGATTACCTAGTACCCATTCACTGCAAGGCGAAATAAACACTAGTTTTAGAAGCTGCAAAATATACCACAGATTCATGCTTCAAAGGTAACGGAGAAAAAGCACTTTGAAGTTCTAGGCACCATAAACATGACAGAGTATCTCTGGGTCAAGCAGGAGGTACCATAGGCAGAACCTACTACATATATGTATGGTATCTGAAACCAAACCAATCAAGTACAGATAAACATAAACCTGATCAAAACACAAGCAAATCATTGAAGACAGTACCTTGTACAGTAAATTTGAGTGTGAGGTCGTAGATATTTTGGAACCTTCAAAAACGCCTCGAATGAACTTGGTGCCAAAGGTGAATCGCTAGGGCCTATACGGAAGAAGAAACACGTTTTTAAAGATGCTGCAACATACAAAATCATCAAACCTAATTAAAAAGTACAACAGAGAGCTTAAACTTCAGTGATGGAAAGACAAATATGTCACACCACAAATTACACCAGCGTAACTCACAAGGCGCTACCTAGGATGGGTCAAGGATCAGATGTTCCAGCCTAGTGGAGATTGGTTTTTATACATCTCAAAATGCATGAGCATACACACATATTTACAAGAGAAGAAAATGAGGAAATGAAAAAGTTAGAAGAAACAAATAGTACAGAAGAACTCTCGGGTGTGGAAGGGTGATTTTATAGGGGTTTCTTTTTTCTTTTTTTGTTTTTTTTTGTCATGTCAGTCTGTCCTTCGATGCTTGGGGACATCTTCACAATATTCTCCAGTTTACTGTTGCCAACTTTCTCTAGAATGCAAAGGAGCTGCTGAAGGTACGGGCGTTTACTTGGACTCTGGTGCTAGGCAAGGTGAACACTAATAACATGCTTCCATCTCTAGAGTCGCTATTTCACCAGATATTTTTTTTGTTTGCTTGTGATATATAAAAGGACTGGAATCAACATTACCGAAAGGAAAACAAAGAACAACCAACAGTTATAAAGAAATAGACCCTTACAATATATAAAAGCACTGATAGAAAACCTCTAGAGTAACAATGTCAGAAGAATAAAGGGAGTTCAAGTGACGAAGGGAAGTATAACAGCTAAAATTCTAGGTTCCTTCAATCAACACTAATGTACGAGCAGCTTCAGGAATATGATAACACTAATGTAGGAGCCACAAGATGCTACATTCTCAAATTGTGAAGGAACCACACATTGGATATACTTTAAAATATGACATATAGCAATCAGTCATCAAAAGTATAAGCTAGGGTACTAGTTAATACACAATTATCTCAAGCCTGAAGGCTTGTTCCCTTGCCCAATGATATAAACTTTAACCGAATAACAGATCCCCTTTTTTTTACCCCATCTTCTAAGAATTTTTTGTCCCCATAGTATGGCCATTTGACACAAACATTGGTTTCACGATGTTGCCTATCAATAATGGGAATTCAAAAGATGGGATTCTTGCACATCAAAGGTGAGAATTCAACACATGGAAATTATTGATTTGCTAAAGTTCCACTTGCAACATAGTCGAAGTCTTTGTAATTGAAAGAGCCTCATTGAAATTTTATCACCACCAATTCTTTTGTATTTTCTTCTACAAAAGATAACATATTTGAGCAGCAAGAGCAGAAATACAATGCGAAGAACAAGATGCCTTTCTAACAAGAACAAGAACTTTATATATAACAAATAACCTCCATTTCACATTCGAAATCCTATCTTAAACGAAGGCTCACATAACTATGCAATACTTTTAACATTTTTAGCTCTCCAATTCCACACTCTCTACGCAGAGAAGACCTACATAAGGCCCAGAGTTAGTTCATCTAGTTGGGTTAACAAGCTTCAAAATTCATCTTATCTAAAAACCTTTGAACACAATCATCTACCTATCTACATCCTGGAATGGCATGACACATCTGAAGACTAGGTGATACCAGTGTTGAGAGAATCCCGTCTCCTCTCACACCTCCCCTTTAGAACTCATCTATTGGAGCTGGGTATTCTGCAGGTCTACAATAGCCACCTGAATATTTTCGCCAACTCTGCACCGTCTTTAGTATCTGTATTTTCCTTTTTCTCATAAACAAATATTTCCTGTGAAATAATTCCATGACCAAGTAGAACTATTTCATCAATTTTTAAATGTATATTTGGCTTCTTTGTTACAGTCAGTGATGGACTAGAAATGATCAGCGCTTGCTAGGATAAGAGGTTATTTCTGGGAATTAATTGATGCCTTTATTGGAAACACGAGAGACAAGTAAGAGATGCCAATAGTAGAAAAGATTGCAATGAGAGAATCACTCTATACTATTATAAATAAATAAACAAAAAGTTTATTCTCACCGCAGTAGTAAGTAGTCAGAACACGTGCATCTGGAGTGTAAGCATAAATCTCACTGGCCATCTTGCGTATAGAATTAAAATGTTCAACATTCAGGGGCTGCAAGTTACATAAAGCATGAATGTCAATTTGCATACACTCCATATATATAGCCAGGTATAAGAATTACTCCATCCATCTTCTTCCTCCTATGCTTTTTACATGATCTGAAACTTGTGCGCCTTGATTACAGGCACAAAAAATCATCCCAATTTGAAAAAGATACAAGATCTACCCAATCAAATTGAAAATAATGAACTAAAGCCCATAAAAATAAACTTGAAGGATATTTCTGTAATTGAAAAAAGATACAAGATCTACCCAAATATGGAACACCCTCTAATTTCCTAAATCTGGGCTTTCTTCCTCAATCTCCATCACTAACACTGTATTTCTTATAGGCATTTACTGAAAGTGTACTAAAGAATTTTGCCTTGACATCTGAAAGCTGAAGAGCAAATTCTCAAATATAACCAATTGCACTTCGATTATGTGCCCCCAACCAAATAAAATATGAATAAGAGAGCATCATTTTTTATTTCACTTTTTTTGATAACATGGATATCCGAGCTTTTGCCTGACTAATCCCGTGGGCCATGAAGTTAACGGCCAGAAAAGCCTCCAGTGGCCCTAAGAGTAGGACAATAGAAAATCCTCCATAAACTGTCCTAGTACAAGCGGCCACAATGCCAAATGGGTCTTTTTAGTAGAGCCCCTTTGCCACATGAGTCTTTAAAGTTGCTCCGGCGACAACTGGGTATTATAAAACTCTGACGCACATTGGTCCAAAAATTGCAATTCCGGTCAAAAAATTCAGGCGAAAGCTAATTTTTTTTTCCCGTTTTCACCCATTTTAACCAACGTTAAATGTCAACCAATGGTATCTTATTAAAGATTACAAGTATAAATGAAAAAAATGAGAAAAATAAAATATTATCGCCGGAAAATTTGACCGAAGTTGTCATTTTTGGACCAATATGAATGAGTTGTGTTTTTATAAGACCCAGTTGTCGCCGGAGCGACTTTAAAGACTCAAGTGGCAAAGGGGGTCTACTAAAAAGACTCATTTGGCATTGCAGCCTAGTACAAGCTTTTCAAACCAAGGAGGTAGAGTCAGATGCTTTCCCGCTTAAGCAACCTCGGATAATTCCACATCACACCAAATAATTCTACCAGAGTAAATCAAACACGAAGGATAAAAGTACCTCATCCCACAAATAGAAATATGCTTTCTTCCAATGATCCTTTGTTTTCAAGATATCAATTTCTTTCTGCAAAAAATTCGGCCCAGCATCAACACTGTGGCACGTGAAGGGAAAATATTATAAATCCAGTTTAAACAATAATTGGAAGACTACTATCGGAAGAAGCTAGGCACATACCTTGATACGACTGGACCATAAGGAACAGCGTATGCCGCCAGCCTGGGGTCTGAGTAGTATTCATCTGCTTTTGGATGATCAGCTGTGCCAACAGATGAAAAACAAGACCACAAGATCAATTGAGCTTGTCTTTTGAATATCACTCTTAACATAAACTTGCACTCAGAGTGTTCACCTTCTAACATTCATGATTACCTACCATAGGTTCGAGTAGAGGTTTAAAAGCTGAACCTAAGGTCACCTACTGTTTATGGGCAGGATTCTATTAGAGAAAGATGAACGAATGCGGAGCAATGAGTATTGCAAGTCCTCGAAGATCAGTAATAAGATGTTAGAATATAGAAGTAAATTCCCAGAAGACCTAAAAAAGTTCTCCTTGCCTCCTATCACTGTCAGTAAGATGAAAATTATTCAAATAAACAAAGTGCTGAACCAAGACAGACAATTCATCAAAACTCTCATCCATGAAATGAACATTATATGTTCACTCCATCAAAAGGATAAAAATAATAAATGAAACAATGTAAGGGAAGAAGATAACAAAGTCAAGGAAAGGCTTGCAAAAAGGTGACATACTTGAAAAATACACATCGACTATGCATGCATATTACTGTAACTCCTACATTTGCATGCCACTCATTCCACTACAGGCTATCCAAACCCTAGAATCCTAAAACATTTGAAAGCTAGTAAAAGGAAGCATGTATGTCTTTCACTAGGCTTCCCAAATCCCAATGCATAATTCACGAAAAGGAGCATCAAAGTGCGAGAATACCTTGGCCACTTAGCTACAGATTTAAGCTTTTCACCTATCGAGGTAAAACAGTTTCCTTGTCTGTGCAACCTAAGGGCTCTTTTACTAGGAAACATTTTTTATAAAGCGCAGGTGGTGGTGGAAAAGAAAGGACAGAGGGGAATGGTTGAGAAAGGTGTAATCGATTACATCAATAAATCTAATCATGAATGTTCAAATATAACCAATGTAATAATTATTACATGACTAGAAATAATATTTACAACCAACCTACAACTACAAATTTTATGAGTGAGCATGTGCACAACTATAAAATGTTCATTACATTATAATTCTCATTACATCCAAATAAACACCACCTAAATGTTTATTATAGAGAAAGGGCATCCATTAAAAACATACCAATATGGAATCTGATTTCAGTTAAACATAATAATAAGAATTCAGCACAAAGCACAACAAAAATGCAAGGAAACCACTAAGCATGATGGTTTTTAGAAGAGAAATCCAATACAACACAGGGCATCAAAAGTTCTCAGTTGTACCAATCATGGCGAAATTATCAAGGTACAACTGATAAAATAATCATATGGACGCCAAACAGCAATACAGAATGAACGATTGAATTCGCGCAACGATAGTTGCGACTGTTGAGCGACATGTACCACTCTGCGGTATCGCAACTGTTGCCGTAATCACGACCTAAACCATGAAATTTCTCCCTGTCACCTAGTGCCACACATTTCACATCGTTTTTTCCCAATCATCTTATCTTTCCTTTCTAACCACGAAGTATGTATCTACAACGAATTTTCTACCCTTTATCCCTTCCAACCAAACTTACTTTCTGAACAATTGATACCATACAAACTGGCTCCCATTCTTCTCAACATGATGCCTGCGTCAAGATGAGATCAAACATAGAAGCAGCACTCAAGAATAGCTTATACAAATCAGATAACTGCATTGACAAAGGCTACTTCTCTACCCAAGAATCTCTTTGCTTCCTCGCTCTAAAACTCTAGAATATAGTTAAATTGCTCTCTTCAGCCAAAACAAGCTCACTTTTGATAAACTCTGACCCCAAGCCACGCTTTGATTTGAACAGCAGAATGATAAGAAATGAACTTACATGGACATACATAAGAAATTGGACCTTGGCATGTGATAAATGAGCGACTTTGGGGCTAAACTTAGATGGGACCCACATATCAATTTTGGTGGGACTAAGTAGATTTGCGCTCTCTTACACGGAGTGAGTAATTCTGTATAGCTACATGCCAAAATAAATTTAGTTACGAATGAGAAAATTGTGTTATAGGTCTCCCACTTATAATGTCCATACTAGGCGTATTGATAATATAAGTGGTTTAATTTATTTTTAATTATTAGTTTTGTTTCTTTATTTTGATAATGTCTATTGGGAATAGTTGTTTATACATATTTAGAATGAAAGAGTTCGATTTTTCTTATTAAAAGTTCGTCCCTTCTCCTTCTATGGTCAACCTAAATCTTTGAGTGCAAAAGCATACAGTTGTTCGCCAGAGTCTTGGGATTCCCTATCACCTTTTTTAGTCACCCTCGTGGTAGATGTGCTTACCAGGTTGGAGAGGGATGCAGCGGTCAGGGTGGTTGATGGTTCAATGGTAGATAGAAAAGGGGTGCATGTTTCACATATCCAATACGACCAATATGCAAATTCCGGTAGGTTAAGGGATTTACGATATAACCGACATATGACCAATCACCATTACATGGCCATACGGTCGATAAATAGCTAATATATGCCCATACAGCTGATATGGCTGATACCAAAATTCACCTCACGACAAGCCGATAACCGCGACCCAATACGTGAAACTCGTATATGTTTGTTTCCGTGACGTGACGACTGATACCACGATTTCGAACCTCGGACTATGAGGTTCTTAGCTCTGCTTCTGCTAGATTGAACCAACTAGAAGAGAATAGAAGATTCAACTCCTCGGTTGAATTAAGGTTCGATATAATGCCAGAGGTCGGTCTCTCGAGTTGGGTCTCTCTTGGAGAGGGAGATCGTCCATCATACTGACACCTGGTATCTTGCAAGATGATAGGTGGTTAGATTTTTGGGTGGCATTGCATGCGATGGTGAATGGGTCGACAGTTACCGGACAACAGGATGGCGGCAAGGCTAGATGTGGTAGTCCAAAACTATCCCTCGGAACCGTAATTAATAGAGGTGACAAGCTGTTGGAGTACCCTCTCCACTCTTCCTCTGCTCATACACCAGGTTGGAATTTAAAAGAGACTTTAGCCTCAACACTCCTACCCATGGGACTAACAAACTGTGAACCTAGATCCTGGAAAAAGGACGGTAGGTCACGGTCGTTCCTTTCATTACCCAAAAGTTGAAGAACCAAGGCGTTCCCACCATAATCTTTTTGGGGAAGATAGACATCAGATGCTGTCAGTCAGCCACAACAGAATTTGGGGCCGGTATACTAGGGTTTAAACAGTTTTTGCGGGGCTGCCACCATTTGCAAAGGAGTAATATCATTGTGAAAGGAGTAATAATAGTAGCCCTCATATCCATAAAATGGCGAACACCTACATGAGATGAGGGAGCCATGTTACAGTCACTTATCACTCAAGAATCACTCGACACTATCAGCCTTAGCGTTATTCCTTGTTCTAACATCAATACGGAGGCACAAAAAAGGCATTCTAAAAAGGTATTATGAACTGGGTTGCAGAGGAGCATGCCACCGTTGTTTTCTTACAAGAATTGAGGGAACTCAGCTCCGAGGAAGCTCCACCATCTTGAGGAAGGCTATCAGGATAAGAAGGGCTACCGTCAGAGCTTCCAGAGGCCCCAACGACCTCCGCTATCGCCACCTTGACCAGAGTAGTCGGCTGAGAAGCATGAGGCTGCCACAAGACCCAGACAGCCTTACCCCTGCCTTGACCAGCATTTTTCTATTTCTGATGAGAGCCTCACCGCCCTCCAGCGACACGCTGGTCACTGTCGCTAGCGACTGCCGGTTAGGAAGCAAACAACGGTCCCTCTGATCGTTTCGAACGATCTGGAAAAGGCTTGAAAGAGATTAAAAAGAGAAAGGCCTCTATTATTATGTGAGCCAAGTTTATTTACAGGATGGCCAATTTTCTACAAAACCCCACACTTATGCACAAGAGGCATGCTGCAATTAGATGAGGAAGAGTAGGCCCCTAACCAACGCCCAAGCCTATCAAAGCAGAGCCCCTATCTTTTGAAATGACAATCTATTAAATTTTGAAAGAGTAACAAGTTCAAGATCTTCGTGCAACATAGGGTAAGAGAAGAAGAAAGGAAGTAAGGGGAAGGAGAAATGTTGAAAAGGGGTGGGGTGATGTGCAAAGGAGGTAGGCGGTTAAGGGGAGGGGAAGAGGAGAAAAGGGAAGAACAAGGAAGGGGATGTGGAATACTTGAGAAGTAGATGGGGTTGGGGTAGCGGGGCAAAGGCCAATGCTTACGATGGTTGAGCGGGAGGAGAGAGAAAGGAGAAGAGAAGAAGGCGAAGGGAAAGAAGGGATGGGAGGAGAGGTGGGTGGTGTAAGGGATAGCGGCTATGGTGGTAGATGGGAGGCAAGAGAGGGGATGGGAAGAAGGGAGGGGAAAATCACTCAAAAGAGAAATTTGAACTGAAATAAAACAATATATGTAAATTAAGAAATTAATAATCTAGGGATAATTTAGTAATTTCAAATCAATTGGTGGTTCTATATAATACCAGTGCGATAACAGTGGTTCTTCTCAAAGCAGCCTATTTAGATGGTTCACCACAAATTTTCCTAAATAGAACTCCATAATTATACACCTTCACTCTTCCTCCTCGCTCAATGCTTATGCTGGAGCAAGGAGGACAACAAACATTTAGTTGAGAGTCTATTGGGCAGACTCCAAGCCTAGGAAGGTTGCAAATGGATGTGAAGGGTTTCTCTGGTTTCCAATTTTTATATCACAGAAGATATTGCTACTCATAGCTAACACAAGAAAAGGGTTAGTACATTTTCTCATACACAGAGAATTTCCATTGTCGCACAAACTTTATAGTGTCATCCTCCATATAGAGTTTAACAAGAAAAAAGGGATTCAAACCACATGTGTCAGATATAGGATAAACCCAAGAGGCCCCAGGGGCATAAGATTAGAGCAGTTCTTGGGAAACCTACTCTATCACACAAAGCACCACAAAGGTTTGTACAATTGAGCTCTAAAGAAGGAATGTCTCTGCATACTGCCTACTGCACACATATGACAAATGTACTAGAACAAGGAATAATTTTCTGAAGGATCTGCAAAGAATTCCAAACTGACCTCAGATTCTAAGCACTGAAAACATCAATAATGCCATGTGTGAAGAATTAAAGACAAATTTATAGTTGTAGTCGAGCTTGTGTCAAGGAAGTACCAGGCCATGGACAGGTGTATGTCAACACACGCATGCTATCACCCCATCTACAGAAGTATGGGCTAATCTTATATTGAAGAAGCCATTTAAAATGCTGATCCAATGCCTCAAACCACTCATTACTTCCATGTTCCACACCGAACCGATCCTCAATTACTGTGTCAGATATCTAGAAGTAATGTTAAAGAAATATTTGCCAACTTTAACTTTTTGGACAGGAAAATAGGCAGGCAAATGACGACAAGGAATAAGGGCATCAGACAGCACAAGCATCATAAAAATAATAGTTCAGCAGCAGCAATGTTTGATTAGACCTCAAGGAGATGAACATTACTTACTACTGCTCTTCAAGACTAAGGGCGCATAATTTATTTATCAGTAAACACAATGAAGCATTGAATAATGCAGTGAGACTAGATACATATTATATATAAACACAAAAAGAAATAGCAGTAACATCTCCAACTTCTAATATTCCGTATGTTGAGACAAAATTATACTCACAGATTCAATTCATTTTTCTTCGCTGCAACTAGTTGACTACCATACCAAGCCTTGTTATATTGAAGAGCTAAAATAGAGAAGCAACTTATTTTGAGGACTATGAAGAATGGGCAAAATCTATGTCAAGTGCTTTAAACATTCCCAGTTTAATTAACCCTGGAAAAACCCAACTCAGCACCAAAAATAAGAAATATTTAGTAGCTGATGCCAAGCAGCACACTGGAAAGTCAAAAAGAAGTTTAAAGATGTATTTCCGTCATCAAAAGAAGAAATTATAAAAGAAAAATTTATCTTCCAGGAAAAGACTTTGTGCAGTATAACTTTGTGTATTCTGACCAGTCAAGAATATACTTCAAAGTCCAAAATCTCAGATATTTTCAATGAAAACTCATAAAGATAAGTGCAACCACATACTCTAGATTTCATAACTTGAGAGAAATCTAGAACTCGTGAGAACCGAGATGCTTCTAAATTAGATGCTAGACAGAAAGCAAAATATTCCCTATGAAACATTCAATCCACCTTTTTGTTGCTGCTACTCTGACAGAGTTCTCAATCATAACAATATTTGATCTCATTATCAGCTAACATGCAACTGATACATAAAGCTACCTACAAGAGACGCGCATGCCAAAAGGCATCAACTTGACAACAAATATCAATTTCAGTATAGAGAGCTATGTTCATCCAATTTCTGACTTCTAGAGTGATAATCCCTCAAAATAAGCAATAAGAAGGTTCATCGTTACCAATGCCAAACATTCCCAATACTTCATACTGATACAAGCTGTGTTGTTTGGCAAACAGTTAGTAAATAGATAACGACAAATTGACATTTCCAAAATCTCCCAGGCATGACAACTTGTTGGTGAATCATTTGAGCAATTGGTCAAAGGTAGCAAGGAGGAAATCTGAATATATTCTTAATCAACAAAAACCCAAACCCCAATACAACTTGGGTCTCCACACTAAGTCCCAACTAAATAGATGCCAAAAACATGTCAGAGTTTAAAAGCTAAAAGGACTTGTCTTTGAGAAAAATTTCATAGCTGTAAAAGATAAAGGAGCTTTTTTTTTTTGAGATAAGAGAAAATTTTGTGAAAGACTGAAATTAAGAAAAATATACCCTAAGAGGACAAGGAGTCCTCAAGAAGTCTAAGTACAAAAGAGTATAATTACAGATCCCCCCAATGCCGCTGCAAATCTATTAGGATTACCCTTTAAAACACACGACCGCCTTGGCCCATAAAGATGCCAGATACATAAACCAAATACACCACAAGGAAGCCTTGAGAGGACACTGCCACATCATCTTGTTCTGACCCTGTAAGAGATGAACCATCATGTTAGGACTAACCACAAACTCCCCCCTCACACTAAAAAGCCTCCTCATAATGTTGCCAGCAAAGTCATAGTGCAACAAGAGATGCACGAGAGAGAGAGAGAAAGAGTTGAAAGGACACTTGTACCTATTAAGAAACAATATGACAACTGTAATAGAGGCTCCCTTTGTACGTTCACCCTTTTATTCTGGAAAATTGAGATCTAAACCAGAGAATATAAGGGAAGAAGAGCTCGAAAGGTCCAGATCGGCATCAATGGAGGATGAACACACGACCACCAGCAACATGAACGGATTCGTCTCTCCATGTCGACCGAAAGCCCTCTTCTTTTATCCTTAAGCTTTGTTATTGATTCTTCAATTTCTAGATCTAGGTTTTTTGAAACATTGTATCCATGTAACTCTTGTGACCCGTATGCCCGTCGTATCCCGTGTCGGATCGGGTCGACCTGCGACACAGGGGATTTGGAGTGTCGCAGAAACATAGATCATAAGAATTTCCTGAAAGTAGATTTACAAACAATTCTTTCCAAAGAAACCTCAACACAATTTATTTGCACGCATATTTAAAGGTCACAGAGATGAGGATACACCAATTACGGCAGGAAGCGAAGGTGTAGCTGGAAGTGTAAATTCCCAAACGGTCAAGCTTAGCTTTATACAAACTGAGCGATTTGAAATGGCATCTTCGTCCATCATATCAACTGCCCCATTATCTGACATGAACTCAGAAAAAGATGGGGATAGAAGAACACGTCTCAAATTTGATGTTGCGGATTTTACCCTATCGACCTAGATACCAAAGTTCACATCAGTACCCAAGAGAAGACATGTTAATACAATTAAGCAAAGAAATTAAACAAGTTTGTACAAAATACACATTAGAAGCCCACCACTTCATCCATTGAATGTAGATCAACTGGTTCCATTATATCAAGACAGTCCTTCAGTTTCCTGAATAATTGATGCTTCTCAGCCTTGCCCGTGCATAGTGCTGCAGATCTGTGATAAGTCAGAATAAATCATCGTGGAGAAGATACAACCTTGAATAGCAAGAAGCTCTTTAAATTCATGATGGCTAGATACTAATGACTATAATACTACATTTTGGCCAACAATACTAGCAATTCACTATTGGGACTTTGGCATTGGAAAGGAATAACACGAATGACATGAGGCAGCAGAGGATGCAAGGGTAGCTAGCTCCCTGGATATATGTGTACACTATAGCATCAGCAGTGAGTAACACATTTTGTTACAGTAGTTTACTGCACAGTTTCTTTGGAGCAGACTGTTTGGCATTTTAGGGAAGCTCAGATTTGTCCTACTATCTTAGAATTCCTCCAAGTTTGCTATGTTGGCTTTGAAAGAAGCAAGGGGAAAAGGACGCTGTGGGGCAACGCTCTCTTGGCAACTTATGTGGTGTTTATGGGTGCAAAGGAATGCGCGAGTCTTATCTAGACCCTCTTTATCGAACAAGTTGCTTTAGGACAAGGTCACTTTTGGCTAATCTTTCGTCTAGGCTGCAGGGGGCATTTAGGAGCTAGTCTACTTCAGAGGATGAAAGCAATTTGGCTAATTTGTAATTAGTTTTGTCTTGGAAGTTTTGTCCGCATCAACTATACTTGCTGTTGTTTTATCAATACAAGCTTTTTTCTCCTGTTTAAGAAAAACGAAGACAAAAATTAACAATTAATTGGGGCAAAAAGTGAAGATTATCACAGTGCATCAGGCTTGACAGCAGTGATGAATAACTCTCCCTCGTAGACTCCTGGAGGTTGCTCATAGGGTACATCAACAGAAACCCATAATGCTGTTGTTTCTCTGCATGATAAAATGATTTCCATCAGAAAGTTCAAAGCAATCTAGACGTCAGTATAATATTTTCCATATGCCACATTGCCACAGATATTCCACCAAAAGAACAAAGAAACAATCAATTAACAGAAACAACTACCCAGGAAGTAAGTTGATTCGAGAGCTGGGGAGGTCAAGAGGTACAAGAGCATCTGGAACCCCTAGAATGGGTACCACACGTCGGATCTTCAGGGATTGGCCAACTACCAACCTGAAAGAGAAAATAGACATACAACATTATCAAATTTGTGGCTTGGGCTTCAGCAAACATGGGAGAGAAACTAAGTAGTTTGGTGCTCCATGTTTAACCCATTTAACAGCTTTCAGCTTCCTTAACTTTTTGAAGAATAAAGCAAGCTCAAGTCAATAGTAAAAGAAGTTAAAAGTCCGAGGTAACCTGTCTCCCGAAGCAGAAGATAGGTCATTACACTGTACTTGTACTGTTCCAGCAATACCAGAACCACCCCATGATACTTTTGGACGTATAGCAACTTGAATGCTTTCTCTCTCATTTCTCGCGGCCAAAAGATTCACCTACATGATAGGAAAGAAGGTTAGCAAGACCTGTTCCTCGGCCGACCACCGACCCTTTCATTCATGTATGAATGGTTTGGAAATGTCAAGAACGCGCATGACTGGAAATCATAAAAGTTTACCCACAATGCTGAAGTACATTGATCAAGGTACCCATGTTAATTAGTGCCCTTACGATTTTGAGTTTCTTTCTCTCACATCCCTTCTCCCCTCCCCCCCTCTGTTGACGGGGATATTTACTACAAAACAAAATATTTAAAATTTAAGCCTACAAGGACAACAGTACATGCATAGATACAAACATAAGCTTTTGTATACGTTTTTCCTTTTTTGGTAAGATAAGTCAGATGATTACCATAATGACACACAATAGTGTGCCAATCACACTAAGATATGATCAGACAATGCCCGAAAAAGCTGTCGATGGAAAGACCAAAGCATTGCAAATTGTATGGCCCATTAAACTGCACAAGCAAGGAAAAGTCCCACTTGTGACAACGGGTGAAATGGTTCATAACCAGTTAGTATGCACATAGAGCAATTCACCCCCTAGATGAAACAAATACCACATACAAGCAGCCTAGCAAATTCACATAGATCAAATCACTGTAGGCAAGCCAAGGTGATTGTAAAACAAATAATGGTGTAGATGTACAAGCGCCCATTTTGCAACAAAGCCATTATCCAGAACCTCAAGCAGGCTGTTTATCAAAAGAAAAGACCCATTTAAACATTTCCAAGCAATAAGCTGAAGATACATACTGGCTCCAAATGCCTAGGCATTTCCTGCGACCCGATATTTACTGTACTAGGCATGCACCAAACATGCACAAGATCAGATGATGGGACTTCTGACGGATCAATGGCACCTTTCAACGTACTTGAAACGTGGATACCACCATCACTATATCCATATGATGTCCCCCCTCCTGCAACACCTTCAACAGGAAGTACCATCACCTCCTGAGCATTCCCTGCTATACCAAAATGCATCATGATCAACATAAATTTCTCTGAAANCATAGAATGCATATTGATCACTTATATGGGCTAAATTCATCACCCATAACACGCAGATTCATCACTCATACCGTGCTTATTCATCACTCATAATACGTATATTCATTAGTTATATAAACTATATTCATCACTTATAGCATGCTGTCATTTATATGCGCTAAATTCATCACCCATAGCACGTTGATTCGTGACTCATAACATATAGTCTCACTTTACAGAAATTACACATCTCTTTAAAAAAAAGTGTATATCTAGATTGACTAAATTGTCCATTGCAATAACACCCACTGATTAGATCAATCGAGCTTGATGATTATCATTTGATTTGTTGTTTTGAATCTTGAATATGGTGATATATGAATTATGGCATTGATTGGAAGCCAACAGTGACACATAAAATTGATTTGGAAAAAAAAAAAAAAAAAGAGGGATCAAAACATGGAGATGGAGGAAGCAAAAAGATCAAACCATGCATTGGGATTGTAGAAAACAAAAACAAAAGTCAACAGCAATTGCAATTAACGTGGTCGACTAATTCAAAATCCCAAATATTATGTATCATCGACCATCGAATTGTAGATGGAGTGGAGAGAGAGGGGAGCAGAGCAAGGTTTTGAGAGCCACGAGTAACGTGGTCGAATTCCGTTCTTTTTTTACAATATGAGCCGTTGATCTTACGTAATTCGCTTAATATGAGCCATTGATCTTACAATAAAATGGTCTAGATTTTGAGTTCACACGGTTTACACATAAGAGTAGTTCGCACCTTGAGTTGGGTACGTCGGTCTGGGGTAGATACTTGCAGCAGATGTGTCGATTGTATGCCTTTCTTTCCTTTTCTGTGTTTCATGTTTTAGCTAGCCAATTAATGCATAACAACAACTAATGATGCTGTTAGTCCAGTTTATTAGGAGTAGAATTTGAAAAGCATATTGGTAAGTTTAACCAACATGTTGAACGTATACTAAAGAAAGGAAAATATGTGGCAAAATATCTAGAAAATACTTGAATATTATGGCCTTGTTTGGCAATCAGCTGGTAGCTGGTAGGTGGTTCGATTAGCTGGTTGTTGATAGCTTGTTATATTAGCTGGTTTGACTAGCGGGTGGTATTGGCCGGTTATAAAAGATGTTTGGTAAAGTTAGCTGGTAATAAGTAGGTGGTAA
>BSSO01001436.1:0-23635 GCA_030267885.1 Mesembryanthemum crystallinum
ATTCAACCAATATTTTTTTATATTGTGAATCAAAGTAAATTTTTCACAATTTAATAGTCAAACTTGGACACGAAAATCTAAAACGTCATATAAAAAAAAACGGAGGGAGTAGTATATTGGTCTCGAACTCTCAAAAACCTCGATTTTCACAATTTAGACCGTTACATTTTTTTACCCAACATTCTTCAATATTCCTACCTTTCAATGCTAATTATGTGGTAATTAATTAGAACCAACAATCATAACTCATTACTTTTTTTTTTTTTTTTTAATATAAGATGACTATTGTTATTGGGATACCTATTATAATTACGATTATAACAATTATTTTCAAAAGGAGGGAATATTGTAAAATTATGAAAAACTAAGGAAGACAATAACCTTTCATGTATAAGGTTCTAAGATAGTATTAACATAGGGCAAAAGAAAATGTAGGTAAAATAGTGATCATGAATTCCAAGTCCTAAAACATTAAAAATAGAAAAGCACTTGCCCAATGTTCAATTCCACAACCACAAGGCAAAGAAAACTTCAAACTTTTAGGAAAGAACAATAGTGATTAGTTTGATGGGCAGGGCAAGAAAAGAATAGAATGATGAGATGGTCCAGTAGGGTTGTCATTATTATGATATGAAATATTTGTTTAAAGTTTGTTAAACATGGCATCGCCCAAAAGCATGTCCCCAAAAACCCAAAAACAAGTGTTGCGTTTTGCAAATAATAAAATCACCTTCATAGTATATGAAGTTTATATGAAATCATCTCCATAGTTCATATACTTTGTCAAATCAATCGAGAAAATTAAAGTTAATCATATGCAGATGTGGCTTAATCAATGATTTAAGAGATGCTTTGGTGGCTAGAATGTAATTTCGCAATATGAACTAAATTAATCACGATGCAAATTAAACTATTTGGACACACTCACATAAGTCCTCTTCTTGAACTGTTTATTTTGCTTAATCAGTGTTATTATAGAACAAAAATGAATATTTTGGGAAGGAAGGCACTATTTGATTAATACTCACTAGACAACATAGATCACATATCTTTTCCTCTTGTCCAAGAAGCATGATATCTAATGTCGATTTCACTCATTATGCAATAACTACAAAAAAAAGTTATCAAGTGGCAGCAGTGGGAGATATCACATTCACAACATGGACAAAGAGCAGAAGCTGAAAAACAATCAATATCAGCATCATAACAGCCTAACAGGACCACTCATTATTGTGCAGCTTTCGATTTCAGTGCTTCAATGACGGCTGAGAAGTCTTCATCGCTCAGGCCATGCGATTTAGCGACCTTGTACAGCTCATTTGCTGCTGCTGCAATGGGTGTCGATTGGGAAACACTTTCGGCTAGTCCAAGAGCGAGTCTCATATCCTGCAGAAATGCAGTAAATTTTCAGAAGCAAAACACGGTGTGTTTCTGTAGGCTGTTAGAGGGTTTTATTTATTTATTAATTTTTGTGATAAATATTTGGATTTAGAGGGTTGTTCTATGTTCTAACCTTCTGCTGATGCTTCAGGGGAAATGCAGTGGGATAGACAGCTTGAATCATTGACGGGCCCTTCATTTTGTACATCGGTGCACTGATTGCACCCTGTGAGACCACCTGCGAAAATACAAAATGCTCAAAGATTTCGAATTACCAGTAGTGACTGAGAACATGTGGACGACAAAACATTGCAAAAACAGTATGACGTAAAACATTAGAAAATTTAACAACTAAAACCCTTACTTTGAGAAATGAAAATGTTCAATAAACTTCAAACCTTATCGGAAAGATTATTCTTGGGACCCAAAACTTATTGCATAATTCTTCTCGTAATTAAGTCACTATAATTCAATAATTTTGAGGATATACCTCAACGAGCACATTTGGATCCAGCCCAACTTTTTCGCTAAGCAGCAGTCCTTCAGAAAATGATGCCATCATGCTGCAAATTGGCCAAGAATACACCATGGGTGAAGTTTTGATAAAAGATTTCACCTGGTTTAGACGATAAACTAGACAAACATATAAGATAAGACAGCCTGTTACCTGCCCATGATCATGTTTACAACAAGTTTCATGGCGGCCCCATTGCCAACATCTCCAAGATAGAATTTTGACTGAAATGACACTAATAGTTGATAAAATGGCCTATAAAATTGCTAATGATAATACTTGTCAAGAAGAAAAAATGTACCTTTCCCATGATATCTAATAGGGAAGCAACCTTATCATAGAGGGATTTGTCACCTGTGAGCTTACAATGAATATAATTTCCAATGATTAGTATAATATCAAACAGTATTCAAACAGAAAATAGAAGGCAAGGTACATGATGTAGAAATAACGCAGAATAGAAACATCAAAATGCGGAATTTATCCAGAGCACAGACTATAAACATGAATGGCTGAATGACCACTCACCTGCAGTAAGAAATATTAGCTGCCCATCCTCTGCTGGCTTCTTGGAGCCAGAAACTGGAGCCTAGTGCAAAAATGGAAAAGCATGAGAAATACTTCCTTCTTGTCCATGTTCTTCCGTTACTCAGAATTCAAAAGATATCAATGGTAGCAAATTCAGTTCGACAAAACATTTTATTTCCAATTGAATTCTTCCCTTACTTTGCCATTTGATTTTCCTTTCTAGCATGCAAGAGAAAAGGGAATAAAAGTAATACCTCCAAAAAGGATGCACCAGTAGCTTTTATACGCTCACAAATAAGTTTAGAAGTGGCAACATCAACTGTTGAAATATCTACATACCTGAAAAGTGTCATCTAATAAGAATCTCAAAAGAGAATCCAACTACTATAATGAAGTTAATTTGACTCTCTCATAGAGATTTGCCGTATTTAGTTTTCTATCAAACACTAAACTAACCCTCCAGGACTAAGTCATGCCTCCCAAAATCACAAGAAAGATCGGGAAGCATATGCCATATAGTGAGTGAAGCTAATAGGAGAAGCTCTCACAAATGACTCCACTGCAGGCAAGAATGTGAGGATATATAGCAACATTGACACAAAATATTTAAAATGTCAAATCAGTGATTCACTTGGAGGCAATCGCAAGCAAACACAAAGAACTACTTCATCTATGATTCAGTTATCTGTTTATACCTAAACAGCATAGGTACAAAATTTGACTGACAAAAATTGCAACAAAGTGAGAAGAGTGGTGCATATTATTATCAGTATATTCCGAAACAGCAGTGACGTGGCCATTGGCATCATGGAAATAGTGAAATCTCATAAATTTTAAAGCGGCTCATTTGATATTTTCTTTTCTAGCTTACTACGTCTTACAAACTGGACAAATAACATTTACATATTCCACAAATGTATAAGATACACTGCAGAAACTCTTAAAGCTGTTGGTTTCAACTCAATAGAACAAATAGAAGTCCTCACCCTTTGCCCGAACCCATCCCATTAGCAGCTCCATGCTTCCCACATGCAACATCCACCTAACAGAAACAATTTACATATGGGTATCACTGCTGATCCAATCAAGCAAGACAATCATAATTGAAACATACGCACTGCACTATCAGGATCGGCCAGCATGGCAAACGTCACATCACAAGATGCAGCCACTTCTTCAGGAGAGGGTTCATACCTGCATCAGGGATTATGGTGACAAGAGTATGGCAGTTAATCCACAACAGGTGCAAATAGAAGATATTGAGCATCACTCTGACTCTATCAACAGCAGCAGAATTGACATTCTTATGTAAGCAATTTAAGTATAAATCATTCAGACATTCCAACCATATTGAACTCCAAAATATTGCAGGTAAATGTATGGTGTATCTGTTTGGCTTTTGCAATTACTCAAGAAGCTGATCCAAGCACATTTTACAGCAGGGGAAAACATATTGAAGACAAATTAAAGTACCATCTCCTAGACAAATTCACATTACATAATGCGGAGCGCTCATGTTAAAGTTAAACAACTTATGCAGACACTCAAAATTCACTTACACTAAAGATTCATTTATTACCATACATTTGACAGCATAGCATATTCACTTACACTAAAGATTCATGATACACTACCATTCCTAATCAAAATTCCTTACCTCTATATGACACACAGTCACACAAAATTGAACACTTTGTGCTAGAACAAGAAATGAAAGACAAAAATATTCTATCTCAGAAAATTGGAGAATTATTTGGAATACCACAATAGAAACCTGGGAGTTGAGGGAAGCATTCCCTGGCTTCACACTATAAACTGCCCCCGCCCATCACCACTAACCATTCCCCCAACCTAGCTGTTTCATATTACATATTTGGAGGTATCATTGGTAAAGTATCCTCTTATAATACAAAATAATTACAAAGCACATTTTTTGCACTCCGAGTGCTCAATCTCATAAGCACTTAAGCTAGCAGCTTCTGCTATTATGAAAAGGCCAGCATATTGTAACAACAATAAACACAAACATGATACAAAACCTCATACACATCGATCATCTCAATTAAAAAGGGTATACTATTATGAAAAGGCTTGTGATCCTCACACTGCATATTTTATTAAAGTATCAAATAAATCAACGATGTTCCACCATTTGCAAATGTTATGACAAAGAGGAAATCGTAAGGGGATACATGTACACAGTAACTTACTTAGCACCCAAGCTAATGAGAGGATCACATTTGCTCTTTGTCCTGTTCCAGACAGTCACATCACACCTACAACATGCAGATTACAACAATAAGAAGAAAAGTTCTACCAAATGATTCACTATAGAGCATAAACAGAACTCTTATACAGGGCGGACAGCTCAATCATAAGCATTTACTGGAAGAGTTGAAAGGGGAGGAAGAAGCCAGGTACACTTCAGATCAATACAATTACATGCAATGAAATGGATGATGGGTAAGCTAGGGTTGAGATTGATGATCGAACAGCTTGATTGAGGAAAAAACAGATCATTTACATTATCCAAAATTTCAAAGTAGTACATATTCTGGTTTAAAATATCAACAAATATATCAACAAGTCCAGCTTTTCTTCTAAACACAAACAAAAGCAGTAAAGAATGACCTATAGTCTATAGATAAGAGCCTCAATTCCACCCTTCTACCTAGGCAACCTAGCTCAAAATCATCCACCCTCTGCTTTCCATTCTCACTACTATATGCCATGCTATCATCAATCAGGACACAGATAATGTTAGCTTATACTGTCTCACTCATGTAGCAAAATAAGTAGTGTTCTCACCCAGCCTTTATGAGATTTTGGGCCATTGGAGAACCCATGATTCCAATACCAAGAAACCCAACTCGTCCCGTAAATTCATCTGCAATGGCATCATGTTTAAGATTGACTAAGTTAATGATCATGAGTACAAAGTGGAAATCAACTTGTACTGAAACTACTCAAAGATTCGACAAAACAGCACTTGCTTTTTGGTCTATAGAAGGCACAAATGCCACTACAATAACTACATACACCGGGGGAAGGAGGAATAGAACCTGGCCCTAAATGTAAATAGGCACTCAACCTTAACCACTACACCAAGACCTTATTGATTGCTGTGTGCAAGTTTTTATCTTGAATAGCCTCAATTGTACAACATATATGTTAGGCTTTATTTCGACAATTGTCCATTTTTTTTTCTTTTTTTTTTTGGTATCTGCAAGGAGGAACTTCCTTCCTACTTGGGCGTGGCTAAAGGGCACCTCCTAACGCACGGCCTCGGGTATTCCACGAATAAATTCGTGTAGGTGCTCCCCAGGAGGCTTTATTTCAACAATTGTCCAATTTACTCTTCATGGTATGGTACAATTTTATATGACATGTTCTCATCTCATGTTGTCTCTTGATCAAGCTGTTCTTAACATATAGGATTTAAGATGAGACATTTACTTTAGGAATTCGGATGGAGGGTATTTCCTTTCCTCCCCCCATCATTTGGTCTCAATCAAGCTAATTGCCAATATTGAAAACCTCACTAGACATTCAACTCCAGTAGCAGTAAGCCATTCTTAACAGAAGAGCTAAAGACCCAGTTAACAAAAAACTATAAAAATCCAATCTTTAGAAAATATTATTCCTATATTACTAGAAAAAATTACCCATTGTTCCCATATTTGCAAATAACTCTGTCAATACAAATCACCCAAAGAAGTAAAGAGCAGAAACAAGTAGCAAAGTGTACCTTTGGCTGAAGAAGCAGTGATAGTCCGAGAAGAGAAATGCCTGGAGGAGAGAGAAATTAGAGGTTTTGAAAAGAGCAGGGAATTGGGTTTGGACCTGAAATGGAGGGGAATTTGAGGACAAATTGGTGAGGCTGAGGTAAATGCCATGGTCATTGTTGAGGTTGAAGTTGAAGGGCGGAAAGCTGTGGTGGTTTTAGAAATCAAACAGCTTGAGCTTTGGCAATGGGTCTTCAGAATGACCGTTGCCATGGATTTTGGATTGGCCACAAAATCAACGAAGGAGGCTACTACAGTACCAGCTTCAGAATGGCTCGCTTTTTGAGGTGATTTTTTGGGATAGCTCACTTGCGTTGCGAGGGATGGATTTTTTTTTATTTTTATTTTTTTTCGGGGATAAAATAAAGTATTTGACTTTTTTGGAAGACATTTTGCTCCCACTGAACTAAGGTTGTGTTTATTTCAACAGAAACTAATCAAAATGAACCGTAAATTGAAGTGCTGAACAAAACTGAATGAATGTTGAATAGCAATATTTGAACAAAAAGGAAGGTCTATATCGGAACTTAATACAAATTGATAAGATAAAATTAACACACCCCCGATCAGGATTTTCTTGGTTTGAAACATTAAATCCAAGCAAAAGCTATAAAATTGACCCTTTGGTAGTATCCATATACATTTTCTTCCTTGTGATATCACTAATTATTTGCTAATGATGGACTTAAGACAATTGTAAGAACCTAAACCTAAAATGTATATGATTCAACTTTGAAAGAGTAGGCCTAGAACTTCTTTCACACCATTTATTCCTTATACCAGTTGTCAATTTATTTTGAAGTTATAAAAGTATAATAACATAAGGTGATCAATTTGTTATAAGCAACAAAAGGAACCGATTAGTGATTGTATTAATAACATGGTAGACATCATTGTGAATCAAATCTAAGCATATACTGGGTGTAAAGAGGCTTTTTCTGACATGGACCAAGGGTGTGTAAAGAGCAAAGGAAGAGCAGCAAGGGTACTAGATCAATCAAATTGGGTTTGAACATCACCTCACCCCCTCTTCCTCAGGCCCAACCCAAACATATTACTCCACTTCTCTGAGTTTAAGATGGGTAGTTATGCAGTGATGATTTTTTTTTTTTTTTTNCTATTCTTTTCTTCTTTTTTTTTTTTTTTCAATCAATTTTCTTGAGTAATCAGTCAATTTCAGATCTAGGTATGGCATCTAAATGGACTTCCAAGAAAGGGATCAAATATGAGCTAAACATGTGATATATACTGATATTAGTACAACAGCAAGAAAATATGATTACATGTACATTCATCTAGAACTATTTACAATCCCAACTCAAGATGGTTATACTATGTAACAGATATCTAATCTATTCATATCCCACTACTTGGGATAGCTATCAATCATTCCTCTAGTTCATCCTCATCTTCAATAAATTCTTCTTCTTCTTCCTCATCATCTACTTCTTCTTCCTCGTTGTCTGTTTCAACATCATCGACGATAAATCCTCCTAAGGTCTCATCCTCATCATCTTCATCTTCATCTTCATCTTCTTCCTCCTCTTCCTTGTCACTTGTCTTGGCAGAAGACTTGCTATCCTTTCTATCTTTGTTGGGCTTGCCACGGTCTTTTGATCGAGTTTGATAATTAGGTTTCCGAGCTTTTCTAGCCTTTGTTGTAACCATCTCATCATCTTCGCTCTTATCCGTCCACTCCTCATCCTCATCATCGTCTCCCTTAGTTTTCTTCCTCTTCCTCCTTGCACTCCTCTTTCCTGTATTATCCTCATCATCACTATCTCCTCTAGGATCTTCAAGAAACCAATCCCATTCCTTGATGTCGCGAATCATTTGCTTTGGATAATGATCAAACTCATGCCCAATCACAAGAAAACCAAACTCTGCATTTGGGTGGAAAAGAAGAAAGGGAGAAGAGTCACTGGATTGAATCATTGTACTCAATATGAATAGATAGTAAAAGAAACATATGCCCTCCCGAAATTATTACTCGCAGTTATATCCAAAAGTACTGAATAACACAGAGCTAACGTACACCTGATTGCATATGGATCTCTCAAAAGAGCGAGGGAACAAAAGCCGAAAAGGAAAGGGAAATTTTGAGTGAAACCACAACACTCCACAGCTAATGACATCTCAGAAGGAATATCTATGGAGATTTTCAGTATCATGATAAAACTTTCACTCCATCCAAAAATAGATGCCATTTCTTCCACTTTAGTTTAAGAAAATAGCGATATTTCCTTGAATAATGGAATAATATTTTGTCGGAAAATTCTTGGTAACATCTTCATTTCATAGCTTTCTCCTTTGATAACCAAATTGAAAGGATGATATGTATTTCGAGAAACCAAGTATAGAGTATCTAATAACAGTGTGCTTATTAACAACTATAGTATGAAGCATTCCAGCCTCAGCTTCTCATACATGATAGATAGTACAGTACAACACAAGCCCAGCCACAACAAAACAACCAAATACATGATAGTACAGTATTAATCTTGAAACTTTCCGCATTTGAAAGCTTGCATTTCTTTCAAATATCTAAAGTCAATTGCTTCCTATTTAAATTCACCCTCTCCAATTTTGCAGTATCAATATCAAAGCCAACAAACTAATCACTAAATTGAACTTGTTATGCAATTTACACAGATCACAAGAAAGCATCCGGGTTATAAATCCAACCCTCTTAAAAGCACAAATGCATCAATTAGCAGTTGGCACTCAAAAGCAAATTGAACCTTCAAAACTTTGCTACAAACCTAACAGAAAACAATGCCAAGCACTTTCAACGGCCAATAATGCAAAAAACAAATTTCAAGCGAAAATAACATTAGTTTCTTGTTTTTACTTCCCTGATCAGAAACAGCATTGACAATGAAAAATGTAAAGAAAAAAAGAACAAACCTTTAACAGGGTCAATATTGGAAACATCAACATAATCCAACTCAAAATCTCCATTGCCCTTAAACCCAGAAGCAGTTTCCAAACTTTGACTTAACTCAGCATTAACTCTCTCCCCAATTTTCCCTCCATTTCTAGCTTTTTCATCCACATTCACTGCATCTTCCACCTCCTTCACTGTGAACCAAACAGGGTCTTTAGCAGAAACACAGAACTTATCACCAGTACCCAATTCACCCCTTTGAAATCTCTTGAAAGCCCTGATTTTCCCATCTTCCTTTTTGCTGTAAACCCAAACTGGGTTCTTTCCCAGAACTTCAAATGAAACCCTAAGGCTTGTTTGGCTGTCCGGTGGGTCTGTGAGGTCAAATGAGATGTGACGACGAGACACTGCTAGGTCATTGGGGAAGAACCCGTTTCCTCTGCCAAACACGGTGGTTGAGTTGGGTTTTAGATGGGTTTTGGACCCATTTGTGCCTTCGATCTCCATTGTTGGTCTGAATTTCTGTTTCTAGTTTCTCTCTCTGTAATGAAAGACGGCAACTTTGGAGTTTGGAGGGAACTTTTTGCTTCTGTCTTTGCTGCCGTGCGACATGGCTGCCACCTCTTTGCTTCGGCGATGTGAGACGACGTCGTGGGTGTCATATGGCTAATTTTTGGGGCTTGGCCCAATTGGTTATGGTTGGGGTGGGTAGGGTTTATGGGAGCCCATATCAACTGTTGGGTTTTGTGTCCATGATGGATTGAGAGTTTGAGACTATTAAGGGAACTAAAAAAAAAAAAAAAAAAAGGGTGTAATGGATCGAAATGCATTTGAGCTCCAATTAGCTATATGCATATAGTACTAGGTAAAGATAGTAAAAATTGACCCGATTCGAACCTAACCTGAAAAATTAAAAAATAAAGACGTTTTCTGACCCGAAATTGACCAACCCAACTGAACACAACATCATTAAACCCGAACCGACCAACCTGTTTGACAGGTCTAACTATAAGAAAAGTACCTCAATATTGATCAATCTTCCAATGTAATTTGGTGTTAACTTTGGTGGACAATGAAGATCACTTGCGTCAAAGCAACAAATGCATATTCTTAATACATGTATTCATTTTAACTCACCAATTATGTATTCATATCATTCTTATAACTTACATACTTTTAACAACATATTACTTTCTATTTACTGCCTATTCAATCTTAATTTAGTTTAGATCATTATAGTGGAAATAAACACATGCAAAAGGTCCTAGACAATAGTTACATGATTTGTGGATGTTTATCATAACATATTGTATTAAACCCAAAATCAGGCATTGTTAAAGTCTTTGCACTTATGACTTAAGACCAAAATTTCTTCCTTGAAGACAACAATATCAGTCAATCAAAAATCCAAAATAGGATAAACTAGACCCCAATATGTTTCACTAATCAATCAATTACCTCAACAAAAACTAATATAAAAATTGAGAAAAGATACAAGTGATTCTTGTCCACTATAGAACTAGTTCATCAATGAAAGCTTAAATTAAGCCATAAAAGGTGCAATTATTTTCTACAGAATCTAATCACCCTTTTTTCCTACCAATAATTACCAAGTTACAACAACAGCAAATTCCCCTGTTTTCTACCCTCCACCCTTTTCCCTCTCTCCCCTCTTCAAACTCTCTCTCTCTTACACAGACACACACAAAACTCCATTTGAATCGGTCCACCGAAAATTTACATCAATCAAATCCCAAGGACAACCTCCTAAATTGATTGGCTCCCTTTTTCTCTAACATTTGCCCATTGCCCATTTTGTTCAAGTACTGTATTTCCAATCAAAAATCTCTCTTTCTCTTCCCTGTCCATTAGGGTTTTTGAATTTCTTTGTGTGACAATGACTTCTGTTAAGAACAATTTCATGCCACCCAACTTGGTTAACAATCTCCAACAGGTTCTTATGAAGAGGAAAGATGTTGAAGAAGATGAATCCACTGAACCCACTTCAGCTTCGTCTTCAAAGGTGGAGGATCAAGGTGACAATGTAGATGATGAAGATAGCTCAAAGCCCAGAATTTTGGTTACCAACGGTGATGGGATTGAGTCCCCTGGTTTAATTTACCTTGTTGAAGCTCTGGTTCAGGAAGGTCTTTACAATGTCTACGTTTGTGCTCCTCAATTGTGAGTTTTTTCTTCCTCTCTCTGCTTATTTGTTGGATATTGCTATGTGGGTAGATTTCAGTGTTGCTTTTCATTATGATTATTAGATGGAAAAGATTTGATCTTTTTTGGTTAATGTTGGGAGGACATAACAGTGAAAATGCTGTTGCTCATTATGAATTAACTGCTTGTTTTTCTGTTTCTGGTTAATTCAAGCTTGGTTTTGCTTGCAATAATGATGTGGACATAGGACATTTGTGTTTTAATGCTCTTCACTTCTAACTTATTTTTTTGCTTGGTTTTGGTATGTGGGCCTCTTTGCAATAACATATGGGTCGGTCTCTTTTGGTTAATCTACAATTTGGTTTTGTCATTTGTAGGGATAAATCAGTTTCAGGACACTCGGTGACCTTTGGGGAAACGGTAGCTGTTAGTTCAGTTGAGATGAATGGTGCCACAGCTTATGAGGTTTCAGGTAATTATTAATGTATTATTGGTGGAAATCTAAGTAATATATCTACAATGTAGATGGTAATGGATCCTGCATACTGCATAGTAATTATGCAATTGTGGCAGAAATTTGTTTCATTTTCTTTGAGCTGAAATGACGGTCTGATTGATTATTCTTTGTCTCACATATGCTTGGTTATTTCCTAACCGGTTTCATATGAACATTTATGGAAATGTAGCGACGAGTAAATATCCATGGTATCCAAATCTTGGACATTAGATTCAATATGTCTTGTGTACACTTCATATTAGACTAAAAATTTGTGCTCCGGGTATTAGCTAGCTCAGACCAGGAGATTCACGCTCATACTGTCCTTGTACCAGAATTTGCGTGACAAAGGTCAAGAAAATACAATATGGAAATCAATTTTCTCTTCTATTATTTACATTATGTTACATATAATATATGTCCAGTTATCTATCTAGCAGCAATCTTAGCTCTGGGTTTTGGTGAGACAAGGCTCCTTCGCTTCATTTCTCTGCGTATTTCTTTGCTGTAACCAAAGCCCTGATGGTCTTGTATAAGTTCATGTCACTTGTCTTCAGCGTGATATAAATCTTCCTGTTGATCAAATTGTAGTTCTGTTTTTCTTCAAAAGTTTAGTGATAATTTTTCTTGTTTGATTTAGGGACCCCTGTTGACTGTGTCTCATTGGCATTATCGGGGGCTCTCTTTTCTTGGTCCAAACCAATGCTGGTACGTACCTCATAATCTCATATAAGAGAAGATTGGTTTTTACTGTGTTACTAATCAGGCCACATTGATGCTTAGGTGGTTAGCGGAATCAGCAGGGGATCAAGTTGTGGTCATCATATGTAAGTCCTTTGTTTAAGCTCTTTTGTCTTCTGAATCTATTTTTTCTCCTTACATTTTGCCTATAAAGTCAGCACTGTAAATCCAAGTCTCCTTTGGAGATAATGACAAAAAAAGGAATTACAAATCTTAGAAAATGTGTTAAAATGAAAAGCAATGGGATACAATATGCAAATGGATGCATTATTGTCAAGAGTTTGTATAGCATACTAGAACTGATTTTTGTGATATTCTGTTCTATTTCTTGTCCTCAATCACTTTTCTCCCCTCTTTTTATGTCATCTCTCTCTGGTGAACCTTCAGGTTTTACTCCGGTGCTGTTGCTGGGGCAAAAGAGGCATTGATAAGTGGCGTTCCTTCAGTTTCCATATCATTGAACTGGTAGAGTTGAAGAGTGCTACTTGGCTGGAAATTAATTGCTAAATTGTTTTTATTTTCCTGGTTCTGAGTCATGTTACACTTGTGCTCATATTATCTAATTTCAGGAAGAATGATGAAAGCCAGGAAAGCGATTTCAAGGATGCTGTAACTCTTTCTGTACCAATTATAAATGCTGCTGTTAGGGACATAGAAAATGGTGCTTTCCCTAAACAATGTGGGTTGAGCATTCAAATTCCTACATCTCCCTCGACCAACAAGGTTCACTCATGGAACTTCTGATGAGTTCTCTTATTCATCGTCCTGTATCTAATAAACCTACTTCGTGATTGACATATTTTCCAGGGTTTCAAAGCGACCAAGCAAAGTTTGTGGAGATCTACTTTGTGCTGGCAAGCTACATCAGCCAAAAGACGTCCATCAACTGGATACATGTCCAACCAACAGGGTCTTGGCATCCAGCTAGCACAGCTTGGCCGAGATGCCTCTGCAGCTGTGAGTAGCTCTGAAGCTTTCAGTGATCCAGTATAATTGATTACTGTTGCCTTTCCTTGTTGGTTTTAATTATTTCTGTGCTCGTCTTGATATTACTGACACTTGATTGTTCTTAGGGCGCAGCTCGACATTTGACCACCCAAAGGAAGAGTGTGGAGATTGAATCAGTTGGGCTTGCTGGAAAATCCAACTCAGACCGGGGTGTGAAAAAGCATTTTCGCCTAGAGGTCAGAATGTTTTCTTTTGCAGAGTAGCTACTAGGAATCAGATTTTTTCATTCAGAATTGATGAGAGCACTGATAAGACTTGTAATCCATACTAATTGACACTTTTGAGTTTGTTTTATGATTAAGTGGAATGATACTGATAGAGACATGAGAAAATTCTTGAATAAACCCAACTTCAAGAATTAATTCGCATAGCTTCACAACTTAGATCAAAACATGATGAATAGGGGAAAACACCTCAACGAGCAGTCCTTGCTGCCGTAATTGAACAAGTACAGTACTAGATTCATCAACTGCTCCTCTCCCTGATAAGAAGCTATTCTATGGAGGCTATGAATGGGTTGTACAAGTTCTTGGATAATAACTGATGAATAGTACTTAATTCGTGTAACTCCTAGAGTATACTTGTTGATGCATGAATAGAAGTACAAATTCTTGGAAATTACACGTCTTAAGTGAAGTTGCAGAGACAGAGAAGATAAACAAAGAATCTGTAGCTCTTTCTTGTGATGGGCATGGTAGTTGCCAGTTGATAGATTAACCAATATGTTTGAATCATAAAATGCAGTTTCTTGACAAGGAACCAGATGAAATGGACGACGACTTGGATGTCAAAGCGCTAGTAAATGGTTTTGTAAGTGGAAAATTCATACAGGCCTTCCTTTTCCAATTTATTCTTGTTTTTCAAAATTTCATTCATTTTCACCAGATGCTAGAAGAGGGTATTCTCATGTTGATTATTGTTGTCTTGGATTCTAACGTATTGGTTTGTATGAGGATCTTTCTAAGCTTCATATTGTGGTATATAATTTGGATTGACAGGTTGCTATTACGCCCTTCTCTCTCTCTACCCATATAGAGCCAGACATACATACAGCCGCTGCAGAGTGGATTTCATCTACACTTGAAGGAGACCAATGAATGCTGCCCTTACATCTGTTCAAATGAATGCTGCCCTTACATCTGTTCAAATGAATGCTGCCCTTACATCTGTTTCAATCACTAAATGAGTGTAGATTAGAAGGCATCGGCACAGCGGTTGATTCAAGCTCTCATTTGATATGCTAAAAGTAGCATGTTAGCGGCTTATTCTGACTGCGTTTCATCTTCCTCTATTTGTTCTGTGGAGGCTGAGAATAGGCTTCTACTTCAATTTGTAAATTTCAGCATGTTGTAAATCGTCAAGCTTCTTTTCTTTTTCATTCTTTTTGTTTTTTGGTGGTTGACAATTTCAAGATGAGAGTCGACGAGGATATTTTGGTCCTCAACAGCTCTTTAGGAGTTGCGATTTTTACTTCTTCCCTGTTGTAGATCAAACGATATTTGTGTAATTTAGGTAAGCTAAGGTTGGATTTTTTTGAAAGTTGCCTCAGCTGTTCTTTATATACTACAACCCAAAAATGTTTGCCAAAAACTTCTAAACAACTGTACATTATTGCTGAAAATTTGAGCTACATTGGTCGGGACCAGATCTTTGAACCATAATTGTGAATTGAGCTGGAAACAAGAGCACCATCAGAAAAATGGCTCAATTTTGAGCATACACTCTCCAATAGTACATTGGTGGTGTATAAACTTTAAATTGTGAAGAGAGCAAAGTATGAGGGAACAAAACCACCTATACATGGCAATGAAATAGCAAAATCGTCACTATGTACAAATTATAACTTCGTACAAGTGAGATCTTATACACTGCTCTATACTCATTGATCCAGACACTCTCCAATGACAGGATACACTTTAACACTTGGTTCCTTGATTGGAAAAGGAGCAAATTATGAAAGCTCGACAATTTTTGGTCTTTTTGACTTTGGTGTTTGCTCTCTTAGAGAGCCATCTTTCTGGACTTTTGATTCTTGGCTTGTTCGAGAACCAGCCTTTGTATGTTCATTATCATCTTCATCATTCTCATCGACATCCTCGTCGTCGTCATCATCATCACTGCTGCTTTCTGTTTCTGAAGAACTACCATTAGCAAGCAGATCGATAACTGGTTGGTTTCCAGCAATCGCTGCCTCTGCAGCTGCCATAGCCTCGGGAGTGTGAAGATCAGCAACACCCAGCATCAGATCCTGCATTTTTTTTAATGGGATGAGCATTGGAGTGTTAGCCTTGACTTCTCAGTGTTGATACTTGGCCAAGTAGGCCTAATCTTTGATATGAAGCGGAAAAGGAATTCATTTTTACCATTTCAATGTACTCTGATTCATTCCCATCCATAACTTCAATGTCATACTGTTCAGGTTTGTCCTGCACATTTATATATTCAGTTAACTTACTAGGAAAGAAGAGTAGCAGAAATGTTTATTTCTTTAATAATGATTCTATCATGTACCTTCGCATTGAGCTGGAGACTCTTGTTAGCTTCAGATATGACTCCTAGGAAGTCTCTCACTTTTCCAAGCACTGCAGAAAAGCCCAGAATTTGGATTGCTGTTACTACTTGTAAGATTGATTGAAATTCTGTTTATTCTTTATTTTACGTTAAGGCACAAGGTTGGACAACATTCCACTGCAAGTTGGTGAAGGTGGACAAATACAACAGAGTTGGGTAGTAACAAAACTGTGACACTTGGAGGATTTGCTGGGAAAAGTTATAGAGGATAGGAACTGAAAGTGGGTTCAAACTTCAAACAAAGTAGAATAGAATGATAACGAACCAAGATGTGTTAAGGATTGCTAACAGGAGAGTTTGCTCAAAACATCAGAAACATGGAGCCCCAGCAATCCAGCAGTAAACACATAGATATCCTTATCAATCTGACTTCCATATTCAGTCAAATTGTTATTTCAGATAACATGGGTATGTGACTGATCCCACAAGCTAAAGTTACCGACCAAGAAAACCTCTAGTAGCCCTAAAAGAGTTTGAACTAGGGACTTGTGGAATAGATCATAAAGCTCTTAGCAATTGTGCTACCTGCTTAGAGTTAATCCCACAAATACAACAAACCCACAACACATATACCCTTTTCTCTAAATTCATCGTCACTAGAGGAGTTTTTTTTTTTAGTCCTTGACAATATTCTAATAGTCATATTGGCCAAGTTCGGTGACAAACAAAACAAATCAGCTTCCCCCGTTACATAATTGGTAACGGTGAGGAGAAACAGTCGAATTCTGACCAAAATTTCCCCTAATTCAAACCCCCACAGTATCTCACTACAGCTTCCAAAACAAAAAATAAGAACCCTAGCTCCTTACATACCCTTCACACAACCTTACAACCAAACAGCCCACCAACATACAATCTCCCAAAAACTCCATTATCCCCAGCTTCAAACAAACAGTTCAAAGTCTTAATTTTCCTCCTAATCACCACACATACTAAACAAATTAATCAATCAGTAATCTTGCTGCCAAATTCATGACCCAGAATTCACTGGGTTAATAACAATGGAAAACTGCAAAAAGAAAAGGCTAAAACATTAGAATTAAAATTTCAGAAAATGCAAAAAGACCTTGGCTTTTAGGAGGTGGTGCTGTTGCAGGCTTCCCTTCTGGGCTTGTCTTCTCTTCTTGCAACTTCTTCCCATTCCTACAAACCAGCAACGCAGCTTCTACACCCCAAAAAAAAAAAAAAAAAAAAAAAATTAACACACAAATTAACGAAAAATTAAGGAAAAAGAAGAAGAAAAAAGCACCAGAAAAATCAAACGAGAGAAAAGAGAAACCTTTGGAGGAAGTAGGGTTCTTGTGCTCCAATTGCAGCAGCTCTTTGCTCCTTTTCTCCATCTCTCTCTCTATTTCTTTTGCTTTGTGTTTTGAGGGTTTCAGAATTTTAGTTATATCACCCAAATATAACGGTAACTAATATGGGCTGGGCCTAAACCCAATCAAAAGCCCGGCCCATTAAGGGTTTAAGTCTCTTTCTCTCTTCTTCCCTTTCTCTCTCCCCTCTCTCGGTCTCTTTGAATCCTGCAAAAATGGCGTCTAAAACCCTACTCCGTTCCGGAGCTTCGATCGTGACTCGCTTGTTCAACCCGGGTTTAACTCAGCCCTCTTCAAATTTGACTCGCCAAACCCTAATTTCTGGGCATTCAAATCTCTCATCAAAGCTTCTTCCTTTTCAATCAAATCTTTCTCCTCCCTCTTTGGTTTTCCCTCAAGACGACGCTGTTCAGTTCAAGAACTTGTGCTCTCATGGATTTCCATTGTCGTTTCCTAATGGTACCTTTCTCTCTCATCTTTCCTTGATTGATTGAACTTCGAAAATTTTGATATTTTTTTGAATTTGGGATTAAGTCGTGTTTGGTTGATGAGAATGTGTAGGAGGAGAAAAGACGGTTGAAGATAAGGGATTGGACTTGGACATCTCAAAGATTTTGTACCCGTGTGGTCAGCCATCCCTTGAATTCTTCTTGCCTGATGGTAACTCACTCACTTTCATTCAATGCAAGTTTGGATTTTTTGTTTTAAGGATTTGTTCTTAGGTTTTTACGGTTGATGCAATAATGTGTCAAGTTTGATAATTCTGCAACAATGGGAGAATTTTCAAGGAATTTGGTTAGTGGAAAATTTCATGAAAATGAATGCAAAGACAAGTATACTTGAAATTCTATCTTATGTGCATAAAGTTTGGTGTTTGGTAGAAGATACAGTTTGTTCTTGATATATATGGGTATATACGTGATTTTGTGATGGGAAGTTATGTAAACCAATACTTAATCTTTGAGGTAGAGTATTTTGTGGATGTTTCTGGAGAGATAAGGTTTTGGTTGGAAATTGAGGTTTTGGTTGGGAGTTGTGAGAAGTTGTTTAGGGTGTGATAACTGATAAGTTGATTGATTTTAGTTGTTATTCTGTTGAGATCATATTGAACAACGCAACTAAGTCTACAGAGGATAAGATAGCAGAGTTCTCTGCCTCACTGCTCTTTGTTTGATGCTATGGCCTCACTGCCTCACTTGGTACACCTACATACCATACTATTACCCTAGTGCCTCACTGCCTCTCATGGTGCTTCCGCCTAGGGTGGTCTTACACACGAATTGATATGAAAGTTATGTAAAGGGTATAGCCATACAGCTTGTCGAAACTCAAAAGGGACCTATAATGAGCCACCTACAACCGGAGAGAAACTTCTTAGTTCCCAATCAAAATAAAGATCCCTTAATTAACAACTGAAATTTTTATGTTAAGCATTTGTTGCATTTTGTAGATAATTCAGGCTAGATTCAGCTTCTGTGTGAGCTTATGCTTCTATGTGCTATAAATATATCTATTCATGAAGGAAGGCAAGTATATACTCCATTTTGTTAAAATTGTGTTGGCTAGTCCATTTGTTTGGTGCTTAAGTGAACAATATGCATGTGCAAAAATGTATAGCTTATGTTCAAAGGATAAACCTTGGAGCCATATTGCTTAGTGACTCCCTCAAGGTGTTGCTTTGGAGCCACTTTTTTCTTCCTTTCTCCTGCATCTGAACTCGTTACCTCAACTAAGTCTCGTATCTTGGTTTGCAAGTTTATTGGGACAAAGAAAACAAGCGATGACAACCAATGGTAGCTGCAATGAGAAGTTTCCGTTGATCATGTTTCTTCGCCAAAGTGGTGCTCTGCCTCTATCACTAATAGCAAATATGCACTTAACTTCCCTAACTTTCAATTGTAGCATTAACCTTTAAGTTTCCTGCAATCCAAATATTAGCCCTAACTTTATTTTAAATCACACATAAATGGTAATGAGCTGCCATTGAAAACATAGCCTTCTCTGTTGTGGGACTGTCACTCATGGCTTGGTTAATTGAATTTTTTTTTTTTGTGTGTGTGTGTGTGTGTGTGTCAATATACAGCTAATATACCTTAGTAAAATGTATATGCATCAAAATACATTTCCTTTATTTAAAACTATACATTTATATACATTTCCTACTTCTCTTTCTCTCTCTCTGAATCTGGAAGAGCTTGAGCACTCTTGTTAGAAAGCCATGCATTGATAAACCACCAAACTTCATAGTGCGAAGGGGGAGGAGATTGAGTGGAGGAACATGGAGGTGACAGAGATATGGAGATGGAGCGAGAATCCAGTTTTAGTATAGCACTGCAAACTTTGAAATACTAAAGTGGTGAAGATCTCACTTGCTTACCCTCCTAAAGAACGAGCCAAAGCAATCGCAGGAACATCCTTCCCTTCCACCACCTAACATCCGTACATACTGTGACCAATAGTCCAGCACCTTAAAGAAAGCACAAAATTTTAACAATCGCCATCCCTCAACTTCTAGAAAAATAATTCTTACACCCGCTTAAACCTCCTATCCCCAACCCTATAATGAAACCCAGAGGCCCCCGATCTCCTCTATCCTTCTTCTCTGGAAGCTGAAAATTATAACTAAATATAAAAGAACTTCAACTCCAACAATATTAATTGACATTAGCATCCAAGTTTGTCAACCTAGTAGACTTATACAAGCAATAATGCGATACAGAAGCCCTGGTTACAATAAAAAGGGTAAAAAAAAGAAGAGAGTACTTGAATTTTGTTGTTGATGCCTAATTATTTTCCAATAAGTGTTCAAGAAAAGCAACTTGTTGTCTTTAAATGGCCAAAGTAGTGGTGATCACACGGTTGCACAGTGATAATAGGTTAAGCCAACCTTTAGCTTGTTGGAGCCATGGAGGAAAAGGAAATGTATCTGATGAAACTTATTACTATTAATTTAATCTGGGCTTGTATTTGGAGTTAGAAAATAGTGTATATGGCTTGTATGGTGTGTGCAGGGGATTTTTAGTTATTTCTCCTAGGGCATTATCGTTATTCCACTGTGATTTGGTCAGAAAATGAGCTTCGAAGCTAAAATATGTGTCAGAAGATTTGGTGCAATTGCAAGTCAGAGAGGTCACTTACACAATTGCTTTGAAGTAATGGTTCTACTTTCTCCCTGAGGGACATCCATCTGATTCTAAGCTCTCCAAAGGTGGATATTCCAGGATGTGCACAAAAATCTTTTTGACTCATAATATGCTAGAGCACTTGCAGTTCTTTCCAATAGAATGTGCTGGTTTGGTGGGGTTTATATAATAATTTTGGGATGATGATATCGACGGATTTTGGAACACCTTTAGTCATTTGGATCGTTCAGTTTCTATATGGATAAGATTTTAGGGTTTGTCTAGAATTCTACAAACGGTAGCGGAAACACTCATCTCCACATGGGTTGTTTTAACTTTCTTTGTCAAGTGAGAGGTAGCTCTTTCAGGGAGATCAGAGGAGGTAAAAGTTGCTTATGCCTTCATGGTAATCTGAGGATTTGTATGCAAATGAGGATGAGTAGTTCTCATGTTTAAAAGTTGCAAGAGAGGAAGGCAGGATTTGAAATACTTGAATGGTTAAATTGAAGTTGTGAATAAAGAATCGAGTTGTCGTATTCTTAACTTCAGAGTATGCTACCTACCTACCATATATGGAGCACGAGGACAGATATTGGTTTATATGGTCCAAATTGTTAGCTCTATATATTCTCACTTCCCCATCTTCATCTGTTACCCTGATTCTCATGTAGCTGGCTTCCTTGTGGTATTAGATCTTAGATAGAATCCTTAGTCGATTGATGAGAAATTNAAAAAAAAAAAAAAATCTTAGGCTACGTCTTGCAGGAAGAGAAATTGGATAATTCTGTTGTCAAGGGCTTGTATCTCTTTCCTACTTTTTTTGTTTTTGGCCAAGAACTTCCCATTTTCTCCCTAGAAATAGGAATTTCATCTTACATGCACAATTTTCATGTTGTGTTTGATGTTGGTGTTCAAAATTGAGTCTGAAAGTGCTTGTTCATTGTTTGGTTTTGCTGCTCTTGGGATAGTTCACTGTTTATTTATTGACTTGTGGTTTTTTTTTTTTTTTTTCCTTTTGCCCTCTGTTTGTAGGGTCAGGCTTCCTTGTATAATGTATAACACCTGATTTTTTTATTTTTTTATTTTATTGTAGTTTTGTACATATTCAAGATCTTCTTCCTTAACAACTCTGTTTGTCACTGCTAGTGCATAGCATTCTGTTTTCTATTGGCTGTGTGACTTGCATGTACATCCTTTTGTATTAGCTAATATTATTTGCTCTGCAGCAAATGAATCTTCAAGCGATACAATGATCTTATTTCCCAAAAGAACCTACCAGCCAAGCACAATCCGCCGGAAGCATAAACACGGATTCTTCGCACGGTACATCTGTTTCCCTTCTGTTCTCTCTTGGGATGTGTGGGTGATCTTAGTGCTATTTTGTTTTAAAATAAATATATTTATATAAATCTAGACATCTTATTTCCAAGGACTTGGGGGGAACAACTGATCCTTTCAAATATCTACTAAATGGTGAAATATTTATGCTTCTTGAGACAATGATGAAGTGTTAATGACTGGTTCATTTGTGTCTCTTTTGCTCAATAGAGTTCCTGTTCTTTCTCATGATCAACTAGTAATATTTCACTTCCTTTTGTATCGAGTCCTGAGATAGTAACGAGTATTGTCTGATAATTGGTTAACTGTACGTTTGACAGTTGAATACAGTTGATACTTGATGTAATCTTAACAGTAACACCCTTGTTCTCCTTGCCCAAATACTAAGACAATTGTTTATACCAAAAAAAAAAAAAAGAAAGAAAGAAAAAAAAAAAAAAAGAAGCTGATGATAGTAGAGGAAAGTTGAAGTAAGTTAGGTTTTAGGACAGCCTTGTGGCAATTGTGGTACTTATGATTTACTTCTTATTATGACCTGAGCAGCAAGGCTACAAAGGGTGGACGAAGAGTGATTGCTCGGAGGGTAGCAAAGGGGCGACACAGAATCACAGCGTAGCTTCTCGAGTCTTGAATACGTCTACGAATCTCTATGAAATCTAATGGGTTGCTGTGATGCATTGTAAGATTTAGGCACATAGGAAAGTACTTTTGATCTGGTGTGCTGGATTAGCCTTGCTTCTGTATGGATAGGATCCTGGTGATATTCTCTTCCCTTATCTTTTCGGTTCTAGATAAATTGCCCCTTGGGTTGTGTTATATGAAGGCTCAAACAACTTCATGTTTGCATTTTTCTCACAGAAATCAGTTGGAGGGATTTTATTCATAACTTCATAATCAGGATGACTTTAATTTCTATCTCTGTACTGTAATGCTGTATAATACATTGAGGGTGACAAAGAAGTTCCTCGTGTTATTCCTGGCATTCTTTTCCTGGAAAATAGACGATGTAAACTCATCAAAGATTTTTTATTTTAATGGCGCGATTATAATATGATAATAATAACGTAGTACTAGTAGTTTTTCATCAAAGTGTTGGTTAAATTTTAGCATTTTGAGTTTTTCATTTTCCAAATCTCCTCTTCTCCTTCACTTACTCCCTTCATCGACAATTTTAGAACTCGGAAAAGTATTTCTACTTCTTGCTCCCATATATTATTGGTATCTTAGAAACTCATGGAGATAGAGAGAAAGCGGATAAGGATAAGAGATGAGGGGTTTGTGAAGGAGAAACTCAAAATCACGAAAACTTGGTTATACAATCTGTTACGTTTACTTTAACTGTACTGAACTGGATGTAGTATGAGCCAACACCACAAACGTTGCCGAGGCAAAGCAAGACAGTCAATTAATCAGCAGCTGTACATACGTCTCTGCACTTTTAACATCGGACAGTTGTGTCGTTCTTATTTCTTTCGCGCACTTTCATAAAATGAAAGATGGGCCAGCAAGCTTCCTCCAATTCATGGTCATAGAACCAACGGTTATGACACACTGTCATCTTCTCTTGTGAATGTGGAGTAGCAACATCCTTCAATCTTTTATGATTAAACACTGAGTTTTCGTTCTATGATTGTACTTACTAGATAATTTCTTGTATTCCATTGATTTCTATAGAACAAGTGAAAAAGGGTACCAAGCTGTTCATCTAGGTGGGACAGAGTAGGTCTTGCATGTGAATATGTGATCTCCACAGTCCTCATATTCGTCGTCTTTTTTTATTTTTCTT